>NTHP01001281.1:0-10930 GCA_003416845.1 Oplegnathus fasciatus | reverse complement strand
CACTGGCTCCCGGTCAAATTCAGAATCAACTTCAAAATCCTCCTGTATACTTTTAAGGCCATCCACAACCTCGCCCCCCTCTATCTATCTGATCTCCTCCGTATTGCCACCCCCTCTCGCTGCCTCAGGTCTTCCTCCTCCATCCACCTCTCTGTACCCTCCTCCCGTCTCAGCACCATGGGGAGCAGAGCTTTCAGTTGCTCTGCTCCCCAACTCTGGAACTCACTCCCATCAGACATCCGTAACATCGACTCTCTTCCTCTGTTTAAATCTCGACTCAAAACTCACCTGTTCAAGATAGCCTACTCTATATAACTGCATTGTTCCATATTTTGTTTATTTATTTATTTTTATTTTTTTTGTGTGTGTAGCTTTTATCTGTTGTTTTTATTGCATTTGTTTTATCTTTGTAAAGTGTCCTTGTGTGTTTAGAAAAGCGCTTATAAATAAAATGTATTATTATTATTATTAAGATTGATACCACTGTCATGTCTGTACAGTAAATATGAAGCTACAACCAGCAGCCGGTTAGCTTAGCTTGGCATAAAAACTGGAAACGTGGAAACAGCTAGCCAAGCTCTGTTCAAACAAAATTCACCTACCAGCACCTCTAAAACTCACTAATTAATACGTTTTATCTCATTTGTTTAATCGGTACAAACTGAAGCAGTGACCTGTGTGTATTTTCATCCCTGCATGTCAGAAAGTCTGTACACACCACTGGGTATCATCACAGTGTAATTCCTGCCATTACAATGAAAAGTCACCTTCCAACTGTGATGAGATCCTGTCCAGTGTGGCGTGTCACCGTCTGACCTTCTCGTACAGTGATTCCCTCAGTGTCAACCTCAACATGCTGGTCATTCTTGAAGTGGATGACAATCTTTTTGAAGCCTCCATTTGCTACTGAATCAAGCTCACCATTCACAGACAGCTCTGGTATAAAAGAGGACAAATGCAACTCAACACCAAAATACTTGATTACAAATATAGTCCTTCATTAAAAACCCTACCTAAGTAAAAGTACAAAAGTATTATCAGCAAATTGTACTTGAAGTATCAAAAATAAAAGTACTGTACTGTAGCCCAGTGGTTCTCAATCTCGGGGTGTTTAATAAGCTTATCATGTGTTTTAATGTAAAATCTTAATTTGTAAAATTGCTATATCTGTCAAATGTAGGGGAGTAAAAAGAACAATATTTCCATCTGAAATGTTGTGAAGTAGAAGTATAAAGTAGCATAAAATACAAATACTCAAGTAAAGTACAAATACTTGGAAACTTGAGGAAAAGTACTTGATGTACTTGACTAAAATGTTACTTTCCACCACTACAAACTAGGGGATAATTATGGATTGGTGCACACTATATAACTGACACAAAGTTATTACACATGAAGCTCTATTACACATGAAGAACATAATAGGGGTTTATTGACTAGGCTGTTTAAGGAATTGAGGGGAAATAGTGATGGCACAAAAAGGAACATTACTGACCCCTGTTGGGATGGTGAAGTAGTTTAAGGCAGATATCTCCAGTGACATCAAAGCATAGTGGAAGAGACTGATTCTCAGTTTTTAGCAAAAACCTGTGGAAAAGAGGATCTACAGAGGAACACAGAGATTCAGAGACACACAGAGTCACACAGCAGAAGGAAACACTTAATAAACTGCTTTTGTTCTCAACACCACTTTAACTAACTAAAGATGCATTATAGCATGTTTAATAATGACTATCCAAACCCCGACTTTCATGTGTTGGTGATCAGTAAACATGTACGTCTTTTGTGACACAAGCATCAGACAATGTGTTGAAAGACATGAACTAATTTGTCCTGTGATATTTCTGCCTTTCTTGTCAGTCTTTGTCAGTTCTGCGAGCGAAAGATACAGAAGCCCTGAGAGGTAAGAGAAAAAAATATTTTTTTAAGGTTCATTTTGTGAGGCTCAAGTGTTCCTTGTTGTAATACTAATTTGGCCCACAAGAGACTGAAGTTCACCAATACCCCATTCTAGCATTCATGTTTTCTTCCAGGTGAGTTTTCAATAAAATTGATCTGACTTGACTTGATATAAAGTAAGGAATGAGTTTTTTTCTTTTTTTAAAGATTATTTTTTAGGCCATTTTGCCTTTATTGAATTGTGACAGCTGAAAAGAGACAGGAAGGGCCTGGGTGAGAGAGGGAAGGGATGACATGCAGCAAAATCCCAGAGTTGGAATTAAACACTGGCCACTCCAAAAAGGACAAAATCTCAATGGTATACATTCTTCCCAGTGGGCCAACAGGAACCACAGGTAAACCTGGTCTTGGCATGCACAAGTCACAGTCAAAAATACAGTGTTCGAGGTTAGTTGTTATTTCATTGTTAGAATATATTAAAATATATGTTGCCCAGTGGTAGGAGAAGCTACAGAAATCCTGAGAGGTAAGGCTCATTTTTCTAAGTCTTTCTTGTTGTAATACTAATTCCGGCCACAAGATGCTGAATTTATTTCTTATTTTCGTCTGTGAAACCCCTGAGAGGTAAGTGAAAAAAAAATAGTTTTTTAAGGCTCATTTTTCTAACTGTTTCTTGTTGTAATATTAATTTCGGACACAAGAGGCTGAATTATTTATTTATTTTTTGTCTGTGAAACTCCTGAGAGGTAAACGAAAAAAATATTTTTTTCACAGCTCATTTTTCAAGGGTTTTTTGTTATAATACCAATTTGGGCCACAAGAGGCTGAAGTGCAACACTAATCCATGTTCTATAGGACTGAAATGCACTCCAAACACAACGTAGATACTGTATTGTGTATTAGCAAGTTATGTAACATTACTGTCATGTCGACAGTGCTTCTCCTACCACTGGGCAACATATATTTTAATATATTCCAACAATGACATGACAACTAACCTCTAACACTGAATCTTTGACTTTGACTTGTGCTCGTCAAGACCAGATCTTCATGTGGTTCCTGGTGGCCCACTGGGAAGAATGTATACCATTAAGATTTTGTCCTTTTTGGAGCGGCCAGTGTTTAATTCCACCTCTGGGCTTTTTGCTGTATGTCATCCCTTCCCTCTCTCACCCATGCCCTTCCTGTCTCTTTTCAGCTGTCACAATTCAATAAGAAATGGCCTAAAAAATAATCTTTAAAAAAAGAAAAACACTCATTCCTTACTTTATATCAAGTCGAGTCAATTTTATTGAAAACTCACCTGAAAGAAAACATGAATGCTAGAATGGGTTATCGGTGAAACGAAAAAAATAAATAAATTCAGCGTCTTGTGGCCGAAATTAATATTACAACAAGAAAGACTTAGAAAAATGAAAAAAAAAAATTCACTTACCTCTCAGGGCTTCCATAGGAAGATGAGGCGAGGTCAACTTGTATTTTTACATGATAAAGAATTACCACACTTTTTGCACTATTTCGTAACCTCTTCTTATGCAACAGAAATAGAGAGACTTTATATAAACTATACCATGAATTACATGCATAAGATACTCTACCAGTAGTTGTTCTGTCAGGCACAATGGTGGGAGCCTCCTCAGTCATTGCAATATCTTCTGTAATACTATGGGAACCAGGAACTGTAAGTACATTTACACAAAGCCAGTTATATACATTTATATTACAAAGCTTTAGAGGCCATTTCATTAATTGAAGAGAATATTGCATTAATTTACACCCAAATTCTGACCCCAAACCTCAGCTTCAAAACAAACCACTAAATACACACTTTATTCTAATCCTCACCAGCTAACATTGATTTAAATGCTCACAAAAAATTACGATAACAATTGTATATCAAATAGAAATGTCACAGTGTGTTTATTTCATATATATTTCACCTACAAATCCTAACCCACATCTACAAATTTTGGTACCTGTATTTAAAAATGTTCCGTGAAGGAACATCTTATTCATATCAAATCATGTGATTGGCATTTTTAAGTGTAGCCCAAACAAAAATACACAAAATCTTTACTACATGTTTTTGCAGTATTAAAATTTGTGTATATAATGTTGACAATACATTTGGATAAGTTCTGGTAAAAACAAATAATGTCAGGTCAGGGAAAATGAAATTAGCATTTACCTCTACCAAGGAAGTTTTGTTTTCTGCCCTGTATGTTTGTCTCATAGTCAGCACAATATCTCAAAAACTACTTAAAAAGACTTGAAGACATGTGGTGGAAAGTTTAGGCCAAGGGGTTGAGAAGAAGTCAGTAGTTTTAGGCGGAAATTCAGATCCAGCAGCAGCACCATGTGGTTATTTATAAAGTAATTAACATGATAACTCATGAAACATGAAATGGAAGCAAATTCTTTTTTTCTCTTCAAGATTCATAGAAAAAATCCATCAGAGGCCACATCCATTTCTGTCAATACAAATTTTCCACCTGTTGGAAATCTTTTGCAAAACATTTTTTGGTAACAATTTAACGCAACATATTACGAAGACCTAGCCCAAATAGTCAAATTTAAGAATGAAACATCTGTTATTATCTTGCATGTACATTTTATATAAAAATATAAATTGTTTACAAATATAGCTTCTAACATTTAGAAATGCCCGGAAGAATTAGCCTCTAAAAACTTTGAATATTACACATTTCAAGTCACTGCAGTCTTTGCTAGTATCACAGAAATACTTTGCATTCATCAAAGAAAAACAATCTGATATTATAACTCTAAGTTTTGTCATTATGAGAAAAGTATTTCAAATACATGACCCTGATTCTGTAATTGTGGGTAAGCTATTCAATATAGTTTAAGAAAAAAAATGTATTGCAATTATATTATATATAGGTACCAAGCTAAAAGAGTGTTTGAATTGTTACAGTACATTACATGAAGGTAATGCTAATAAACTTGGAGAACACATCCATCCAGGCCAAGTGGGATATGTAATCCCCCCAGCATGTTCCAGGTCTGCCTCAAGATCTCCTGCCCAAATCCTGATCAGATGCCCGAACCACCTGAAGTGGCTCCTTTCAACACAAAAGAGATAGAGTTCTACTACGAGTTCTTTCCAGCATTGAGCTCCTCATCCTGACCCTCAGGGGGAGCCAAACTTTTATTGGCCGCTTGCATCAAAAACCTTACATCATGACAACAGGTGAGGTTGGAAGGTAGAAAAACAAATTGAGAGCTTTACCTTCAGGTTCAGCCCAATACTGCACCCTTCCACTTGTCGATTTCACAGTCCATCTTATCCTCACAAGCAGTGTTCGAATTACACCAGGGCTTTTTTCATTATTCACGGTATACATGAATCGTGCAAAAATAAACTACAAATACATTTCAATTCACACAGAGAATATTTAGCCTGGGACAACAAAGAAACAGAGAAATTGTTCATTGTTGCAATGTTTTTTCTTATTGCTCTCTGCCGAGAAACAATAAGAAGGCCAACACACAGTGGACAGGCAATGGTTTGCGGTACTTCGTTAAACAGACTAGACCTAGGGTGCATCCCATGCTAATTATGAAATTACCCACAGCCTCAAATGTTGGTCTTAGGGAAAACATAGCAAGATAACTGGTCGCACTTTATTTTGTGGTACACTAATAAGACGTAACAAGCCGTACTTTGCATCAAATTAGACAAAAACTAGAAATAATATGTCCTTAATTAGACAGTAAACAAACACAGTTATACCCTAATTAGACACGATACACCTAAATTATGCCGTAATTAGAGACCGCATATAATGCCATATTAGACCCCAAATATACTATACTTAGACACTATTATGCCTCATTATACTGTAATTAGAGTCTAATAAGGGTCTAATAAGTGGGAAATGAAGCTGGATCTCACTTTAGTTTACGGTACAGAACTGTTGAAATAAGTCACAAATTAGCCCAAAATAAAGTCTAATAAGGGTCTAATAAGTGGGAAATAAAGCTGGATCTCACTTTAGATTACGGTGCAGTTCTGTTGTAATATGTTGCAAATTAGCCCCTAATAAAGTCTAATTAGAGTCTAATAGTGGGACATAAAGAAGCAATGTCGTGGCAGCTTCCACAGCCTAATGTTACTGGGGTCGGGCAGTCACATGACATTACATGGTCAGGTGTCTTACCTGGTTTGGGAGTAGAGCATCAGGAAGTAGTTATTAGGCTGTAATAACTCCACAGGACTCCGGAGAACATCCAGGCTACGAGGGACGTGAAGCAGCGACCAGATGTGACCAGATGTGTTTTGATTTTAGTTTATAGTTTTCAACTAATGAGTGACAAATGGCGCTGTAATAAAGTGAAACTATGTTAAATAAAGGCCAAATAAATGTATTGTCCTCTNCGGTCTCTAATTACGGCATAATTTAGGTGTATCGTGTCTAATTAGGGTATAACTGTGTTTGTTTACTGTCTAAGTAAGGACATATTATTTCTAGTTTTTGTCTAATTTGATACAAAGTAAGGCTTGTTACGTCTTATTAGTGTACCGCAAAATAAAGTGGGACCAGATAACTTTTCCAACAGCTACTCTAAACTAACAGCCAGTGCTGCACAGTAAAACATCCCTCACCCATGGATGGTCGCAGCAGGGTTAGGTTAAGGTTATAGACAACATTTTGTTCACTAGACACAAATTATCGGAAATTGTTATGCGCGAATAAACACGCACGTTGACAAGTGCTTTACGATTAGCATATTATTTATTTCAGGAACCCAAATATACAGGAAAATATAAATTTATACAGAAAAAAATCAGTGGGACCAAAATTACAATATTTTAGAGCTCACCCCCAAATTTCTCAAATGAGGCTTTCTAGGGAGCTCATGTCTCTTTCAGAGGAGCCGAGCTCCCCGTAGCTTCCCCGTATTTCAAACCTTGCTAACAAGTAAACAAGAACCTGAGGTAGGCTACTTCTCTACCTGGGGAAACAACTACGTCCCAATCTGAAGGAACCAATCAAGAAGAGTCCGATGAAGAACAGAACTACATAATTGCCACAGCAGAGATCTCTGCAGAGATGTGCACCACTCCTCAGTTGTGAGAGTCTGCGTATGAAAGAGCAGAGCAGAATCTGTGACTAGGCAAAATCTTGTCAGAGCCCACCACTAACCAAGACAGCACTAGATTTATTATAGAGAAAATGGAAACAGCTCTCACTCTGGGTTATACAAGGAATGAATGGCTCATGGCAATGGTCAGGGCACCCCTTATTGCAGCAGTACCCCTCACAAGTCATGTTGAACAACACATAAAGCAACATATAATTGTGATAACGCTTCTCCACAACACTCATATAACTGGAGAACTCTCCAATATCCTTGCAAAAGTTTCTATAGCTATGTCTCAGACTGCCAGAGCCCTGGCCTTCACCTGCTGTCCAGCTGCCAACACACCAGACCCCTACACCTAAATCTTGCGGCTTGTGAGCGCACATGGCAGTGGCCTCATGTTACTTCTTCTGGAGACTATGAGTAGGAGCCCGACCACCAGGAGCTCGCCTACAAGGTCCCCTCCAGGTGTGTCTCCAGGAGGGGCCCCCAGTTTCCCTGATCTGAGCAATGTCGCACCTTTTCTGTGATTCATAGAGTTTTTTGGTAAAGCACAATGACTTTCATTGAGCATTTAGATATAAACTAATACAAGTGATTAGAATATAAATTATATATATTTTTTCTTAAAGCAGGAATTATTTTTATAGAAATATTGCAAAGATGCAATGTCAGTTTTCATTAATTGTTTTTGGTTGTGTTGCAAATTTATGTGACGCATTTTTGGATTTAAGAAGTTATAATATAACTGTAAAAAAAATGCATGGGGGAAACAGTCCAGAGAGAAGTAATATACATTTTTGAATCAAAACTGTTTTTTTGTTCAGATTGGTCTCAACAAAGGAGGTCCTCACTACTCTGAAGCAACCATTACCTTTCTGCTTTCGCTTTTTCTTCCTTTTGGTGATGGCCTTTCCTGACGCTGCTGTTGAGGAGAACAAAAGATTTACTCATGAGGTGATCATGACACTGTATGTCCTGTATGTCACAAATGCAGATGTGAAATAACCCTTGCCAGACACGTCATGCCCATTCAAGCTGACTCATAATGAATTATAATTTCAAGTGTCTTATGGATGCTCTTGACTAGTTATAACCTAGAGGTTGACTGACAACAACAACTGTAGTAAGGACTCATAGTATGCTATAATAACAATTCTAGAGGCCACGCAATCACCCGGTTCTTAACAGGCACGTTCCAAACGGGCACTGCACTAGTCACTTATGATGCAGCATAGATTCTTTTAAATGCATGAAAATGGATTACACTTTACTTACCACCAACAGTGAAAAGTTATGATGAAGCATGCATTATTTTCGATGCATCAATGTGTACTTCACTTTACTTAATACATACAATGATAACTTATGATACTGCATGGACTATTGTAGCGTACTACAGCTGATTGTTGAGGTGTGTATTAGTATTTACCTTAATATAAAGTGGGAGATTACTGAACTACAAAAACTGATTTAGTGAAGTTTTAAAATAATTCCCCCAAAGTCTTTGAATATATATGTGAAATTGCAGAAAATCATTATTTTCTTTTTTTTTTCTGGGGAAGGACCCCCATACCCCCCGTTACCGTTGTGCCTCCCCAGAATTTTGGCTTGCGTGGTACCCCTGACCCTTGCCATAGACATATTTCTACAAACTCGAGTGTCCTTCAGGAAATGTCAACAAGGAATGCGTTTAAGCTGCAAATACTCTATATACAGTAAAATACATATACTGTATTGTAGTCATATCAGAACAGTGCAGATGTGTACCCATGTAATACCAATCGTTTACCTTGTCGAGCTTGTTGTCCTTGTATTTAGCTGTATGTATGTCTATTTCTGTGTATGTATATTGAGAGCAACGAAAAACCGGAGTCAAATTCCTTTTATGTGTACACATACCTGGCAGATGCAGATTCCGATTCTGATTCCGATTCAGATTCAGATTCCGAATATCAATATTCACTGTTACAAAGAGAAAGAGGATGACATGAAATTTAGATACAGTTAAAGTTAAAGTTAATTTATTTTGAAATACTTATCATTTGTAAATGAGCTTGCACCCTCCCAGGTGTGTCTCCAGGAGGACCCCAAGAGGGGTGTATTATGAAGCAAGTTCGACATAGCCAGGCTTTCTTTGCGTTAGCTCGCTCGACAAAACCTAAAACCCAAATCAGAGATAATATCGTTTTCTTTAAGGTTAATACTGTTTTCTTTAAGGTTTTCTTTATCGGGCTCTGTGCGCGTTCCCTTAAAGGAGCCGTTTGGCGCGACATTCGACTCTTCTTCCGCACAAAATGCACCTACTTCAGTCAAGAGGAACAGGTTGTCATAAAAGAGAGCTATGAAGAATATAAAAATATTATTACTGCAAAAAGCAATTAAAAAAGCAATAAAATTGCTGCAAATAAGGCAAGAGAGGAATGCTGGCAGAATATTGCTAATCATGTAAATTCGTAAGTCAATTATATTTATTTTGCCACTCAATGCACTCTCAATGCCTCCCAGTCTAACGTGACAACTGCACGTTATAGAGCTCTTAAACTTTAAACTTGATACAGCATATTTAAACATTATACTGAAGAATTGCATTTAGGTCTCACACTGTGATGTAATGAAGGATACATGGATATCACATTAGTTTTTGGCCAAATCAAAGTGAAATTAATTTTACTGATTGAATATTATCTGTGATAAATACGAATAGACTAATCAAATTTCTAATCTAATTGTATTAGCTGCGGCACCAGCAGTGTTAAATGGACTTGGCAGCAAATCAAGACAAAGCATAAAAACATAATCCAAAGTGGTATGTAGTTGCTGTACCTTCATCATTCTTTTAGTGTATGGATGATATGCTGTGTAGGTAAGTGTTAATAATGTTACCTGAAGGAGTTGATTAGTGAAAGGGTGGCCCTTTTATAGCCCATTTAAATCCGAAACTCTGAACATAACCTCCTCCGGAGCAGGTTAGGTGTGCAGCATAAGTTACCATTGCGATCTAGCCAGGTTAAAAGAGAGCCACCTTCATGACATTGAAAACCCTGGCTTTAGGCTCAACATACCTATCTAACCCATTAATCTCGCTTCATAGTACACCCCTCAGGTCACTCCTTCTTGCTGATCCATGAAGGTGTTTGGTAAATTATGTTAAAATCGGATTTGCCTTTGTGCATTTAGGTACAAATTGGTAACAATTAGTTGTATTTGAATTTTGCAAAGATGCAACGTCCGTTTTCATGTAACTTTTTGGTTGTGATTCAAATTTATTCGGAAACACTGAACACTATTGATTTTGCATTGTGTTTACTTTTTTTCACATTTGTATTGCTCACCATAAGAAATTTTACTGCTCACGTGACCTCCTCGCAAAGCGTCTGGCAATAACGCGGGATAACTACGTGGTACAGGCGGCTGCCATGCCTGTGGTGTTTCACCTTCGTTGGGTTTATGGAGCACATCTGTGTTCTCCCCCAGAGGCTTGGTGACCACCATGGATGTGAGTGGGGTCACAAAGCTGTACTTCAGCGACAGCTCCAAGGCCTCTTTCTTCACGTTCTCCTTCTCAAGTCCAGATAACTGCAGCCTGTGTCACACATAATGTACATGTGTTTTAAACTGGACAGTTGACATGACAATTAAGTATAATAGTTATTTAACGGCTAATGTCATGTTTTAATAGTACTTTTATGGGAGGATTTGCTTTGTTTTAATGTTTTGTAAATTAAAATCTTTTGGGTTTTGGACTGTTGGTCAGACAAATAAAGCAATTTAAAGATCACCTTGTGATGGGCCTTTTCATTAATCCCTACTCTCCATTATTTTCATATTTCTTTTTTGTTACATTTTATAGACTCAACAATTAATTGATGAAATAAAAATATGTGGGTTGCAGCCCTTCAAGAAATAATTGATTACAAACAAA
>NTHP01001280.1:0-34130 GCA_003416845.1 Oplegnathus fasciatus | reverse complement strand
TTTTTTTTTTTTTTAATAAACAACTTGTGATTGTCAGTTTCTTTCTGTTTGTGAGAGAGCGGTCTGTTTGGATTGAGTAGGAAAATGCTCATTTAAATGAGAGTTCTCAGTGAACTGCAGCAACATTCTAGAATTCTACTGGGGTCAAGAGGGTTAATCAATAAATTTCTTATTTGTTCTAGCACTGCAGTTTCCCTTTCTTTTTTCCCTGGGTTAATTTNTATTGTTAATCCCCTCATCCCCCCGGATCCATCTGGGGAACGTAACACAAGCCTGAGATACTCAGACAGGGTGTTCAACATCTGGGGACCTGTAAAAAGAAGGCAGGGTCACCCGTGGAGAGTTTGTCAAACAATCAGGAGACTCCTGCCTCAGGTTGTAGAATCAGGAGAAAATCCGCTCGAAAAGATACTCAGTTCTTTCTGGCATTGGCTGCTTCTTTAATTTTTTTGCCTCAGCACAGAAAGACAAGATGGAGGGCGACAGAGAAAGCGAGAGACAGAAACTGGAGAAATGAAACAAGAAATCGACTATTGAAAACAATAGTTCCAGACTAAAAGGATGTGAGAGAGCACAAAGTGTGAAAGAGAACTGATTCTAGTCCAGCTTCGCATACCTGGAGGTCATGCCTGTCCTGCTAAATGAGATTATGTTTGATAATTAATGGCTTCCAGAGATGAGCTGTGATTGCACTGAAAGCCTTTTTTTAATTAGAGACAAGAGTGCGGCAGGAAGCAGATTTTTTTTTAATCTAATCCATCCCCTCTGAAGAAAAGCTTGTATGTCGAAGAAATAGGAGAAATAAATGGGTTTACATTACATCATTATAGTTTATGAACTCAAATCAACTTCAAATTCAAACATGGTTTTCACTGAAATGAGAGAAGTTGTGAACTTTTCATCCAATAAGGTGCACTCTGCAAGATAAAGTCATGATGCTGCTCTAACCTCACTGACATAATTAGACCTGATTAGCATAATCATTTGCATACACAGGACGAAGACTGGAACTGATTGGCTGTTGGTGCTCCTGGCTTTGTTTGTACTCAACTTCGGGTTGTTTGTCCAACACACACACACACACACACACACACACACACACACACATCATCTCTCACGATAAAAAAGCCCACACACAAATCTACATAAGCATACCTGGGAGCCTCTCTGCTCCATTAGTCTCTCAAGGTTTTAATTGCCTTGTTCAAGTGAACAACAGCTGCCCTCACAAGGAATGAGATCTTCTCTCTGCTGCATCTAAAGGCGACTGGCAACCTTTTGGAGGTACTAGAGATCAACAATGACACTTCCAGCAGGGATGGGATTTGGTGAAAATCAATGTGGAGTGCAAATTGGGTGACAAGGAAGACAAACACTGAGGGAAAGAAAGTTAATTGCTAGCGGCAGAAATACCCAGCTGGGTCACTGGATAAATGCATTGGGGATGAACCACAGTTGCTGTACATTCACTTGGTCATTTATTGGTGATTTAAAGCTGTAATCCTTAAGAATTCAGCCTGTGTTGTTGGCGATACCTGTGGTTACTGGTGTGTTCTCACCATTCGTAGGACAGCTGATGTGTTGGTGATATCTCGGCAGGACTTTCCTCAGGTTGGCATTGTTAAAATCTCCGGTCACAATTAAAGCAGCCTATGGCCGTGAGGTCTCAGTCCTGTCGATAACTCCATACAGCTTGTCCAGGGCTTGGTTGTGTCAGCGCGTGGTGGAATGTGTGGATGGCCGATGTAAATGATCTCTATCTAAGCACCACTAGTTGATGAACATGAAGCAGACACCTCCTCCCTTGCTTTTTCCCCGATTGTATTGTCCGGTCCTGGCCGTGAATGGAGAGTCCCTCTGGAACACTGGCTGAGTCCGGGATCGAAGGGTTGAACCAAGTCTCGTGAAAACCATAACGTTAAAGTTCTCAGTGTCCCGTTGAAAGCCATCCTGCTCCTGAGTTCATCCAGCTTATTCTTCAGTGACTGAACATTGCTAGAAGAATATGCATTAGAGCAGGCCGGTTTTCACGTTTCCTCAGCCTGACCAGGACTCCGGCCCGTGACCCTTCCTTCCCTCCTCGTTTTTTAGGTACAGCAACAGGTAATCCCAGGTAGTGGAGTAAAAAGTACAGTATTTACCTCTGAGATGTAGTGGAGTAAAAGTATAAAATTGCGAATACAAATACAAATACCTCAAATTTGTACTTAAGATTCTCTTTAAGTCAAGGCCCATAGCTGAAGAAACACAACTTAAGGAAGGCAGCATTACAGATATGATGTCCCCATAACCTCAGTCTTCTCCCTGTGTATTTATTTACCTACAATGTAAGTTTTCAAAGGCAATCCAACTACAGTAATGTAAATGTATTTATCCATGAATATTGGACAACATGGAGAATGTACAGCGCATTCATGGCTGAACCTAATCTGCTCTATCAAAGATAATATTTTGACTGACTGATTCATGTAAACCGACAGAACCAATCAGAGAGAATCAAAGATTCATGAAAACTGATTAATCTGAGGATAAACAGTGTCCATGTGAACATAATATTCACTTCCTCTGAGAAGTCGAATCATGACCACAGGCTCATATATTGTAAACCATTCCAATTTTTCATATTGAAATACATGAGTATCAATTGTGAAATCAAGCAGTTATTCTCAATTCCTGAAACGCTGACTGTGTTGGAGCATTTGTGGGAAAATGACTAGATGAAATGGCATAATTGCTAGGCTCAAATGCCCGGTGTGTAACAGCAGCTACAATAGTGGAGTATAATGTTATGCTAATGTGGATATGCTATGATGAATCTCATATGGTTTTCTCCTAAACAAATTATTTCTTCATATTTCCAACTGCTAAGGATCACTGGCTTTCAATTAAATTCTGAAAAACAAACAAAGCATGGGATATCTGTCTCTGTCAGGATGGATGGCTGGCTGTCTCCTTTTGTCTGCTCACACACAACAACACTGCAATAATAGTCTACACCCCCACACACACACACATTCCATCAACTTGCTATCAAACGGGTGCGCACACACATACGGCAGTACTCACGTAGCTGGTGCATGTCTTTCCAGCCCCTGCTGGCAGGACACGCAGTGATGGTGACCACTGGACAAGAGTTTTCAGCCAAAGTGCCACAAAGAATCTGCTGCCGGAAAAACACCATGGCAGGATCCACTGATTTCTGCAGCACCTTCAGATGAGCCTGACAGACACAATAAATAAGTGGTTGGAGTAGACATGTAGGTTCTTGTATGTATGTATGCATGTATTTATGTATGTATGTATGGATGGATGTATATGGGCATACATGCATTTACAGTGTAGTCAGAAAGTATGAAAACAGTGACATGTTTTCCATTGGAATGGCTCTGTTCTCCAGCACACTGGATTTGAAATGAAACAGGGACTGTGACATTAACTTTCAGCTGTAAGGTATTCACATTTTATTGCATGAAAACTAATTTTCCGTACCAAATACAACTGGAAGGAATATAATGCCGCTCAAATTATGTTTTTATCAACACCATAAGGAAACATTTATAGTGGACAAATCTGCAAACTAAATACAACAATTAAATATTGAAAAACTCAAGGAATGACATCGGATGTATTGACCTTTTCAGTATTTAACCAAAACCACCTTCCTCATCTTGATTGTTTTTGTAGTGTAAACCTAACAACATGTGAGACGCAACCTCCTCCCTACAACCTCTGTGCAGTAGCTACAATGCTGTAGCACTTCATGGACTTTCTCAAAAGCATCATTGGTAAAGTGTATAAATGTGTTTTATAGGAGGGTTGACACGTATGACTTGATGACCTAATCCCCCAACTCTGCGACACTGCAACCAGACAATGATCCTGAACGTATACGGCCAACCAGTGTAAATTCTTGACTAACCAAGACTACCTGACTTCAATCCAACTGATCATATATGTTTTATTTGCTGAAGACCAGAATGAAGGCAAAAAGCAGGGCGGAGCATCAGCAAGGAAGATACCAAGAGTCTGCTGATGTCCAGCTACCTATTGTCCCCTAGTATTTAGGTGTAATTGTGTAAAAGAGGATCGTGTTTTCTACACTATTTATCTAATGTGGATAGAAACACCCTCAAATCAACCTACGAGTCAGCACTTTAACCTCCTGGACATTATTCTATTCCTGTAGATATTGTTCTGTTATTTTTAGCTTATTTTACTGTTATTGGTTTTGTTTTATTTATCATCAGGTTGCATTGTGTTTACAGTGTCCTATAAAGGTACATCCTTTTCCAACAATGACTATTACCCATCCATACAAATAAAACATCATGGAATTGGAATTTGTACTTGAGAGAGCAACAAAGAGTTAATACTAAAAATAGCTCAACACATTATGATGAAGTAAAAGAAATCCAGTGGACTGCAGGTACAGTTACCTTTACTGAACTTGCACAAACAAGGAGGAACATGGACACAAGGGAGAAAAGAGAAAAAAAAAGAGAAATCTATAAAAGTAGGAAAAAGACATAACAAATGTTGCACTGTACATTGAAGTCACTGTATGCCATATAAGATAATTCCATGGTACGTACTCCATACAGTACACAGTAAAAAGAGAATTGGGGAGTAGAAGGCCCACTGTTCCATATGGTGCGTTCAGCAAATCATTTGCACGAGGTATCACCAGTGACGCTGCTTCCTGTGACGCACGTCGTAATTTCAGTGAGATCGAATCAGTTGTTTACTCTTCTCCTCCTAGATTTTCTGTGTAATTCTATCTACTCTCCTACTCTCCAATCTTTCATTTATACTGTTGTAGTCTCTAACTGAGTTCATAATTGCCTAGACTTGTTCATTTTATTTTCCGAATCAACCTTAGCATTTGGTGGTACCCTTTTGCTGCTGCCTGTTAGAATAGCTCAGACTCTAATTTAGCCTTCTAGCCTACAGTCAACGCAACCTTCGCTAACTACGATGGCTTGTGACAACTGTTTCGCAGTTGCAGATAGGGTGTCTCTGCTAGAGAGACGTGTCCGTGAGTTAGAGGAGCTTATCTCAGCTAGACTTAGCTTAGATGTCACAGGCAAGAGCATGCAACCGGTTGTGTGGCCTGCTTCGCAGTCACCTCTCCCGACTGCAAACCGGTTGTCGTCTCTCGCGAGCCCCGTCGGTAGTCCTGTGGCCTGCGTGCCCCTTCCGCCTCCGCTGACAGAGTCAAACAACACACACTATAGTGATAGTGGACTCCATTACATACAAAGTTAGATTAGCAACGCCAGCCACTATTTGCTGTTTACCCAGGTCCAGAGCATCCGACATTGAGGCTAATCTTAGGGTGCTGGCATCATATAGGGAGAAGCAGGGGACCCAGGCACACAGCACCACCACTAGCTATAGCAACATCGTAGTCCATGTCGGCACCAATAACGTCCGTATGAAGCAATCAGAGATCACAAAAGAAAGCTGAGCCAGGACGCTTGAGTTAGCCAGAAAGAAGAGGAGATCAGTTAATTGTCTCTAGTCCCTTATCTGTGTGGGGTAATGATGAGATGTAAGTTAGGCTAACTTCTTTGAACCGCTGGCAGGGTCGTTACAGTAAGGAGCAGGGCTTTGGTTTTGTGGATAACTGCCTACTTTCTGGGGCCGCCCCCACTTGCTGAGAGCGGATGGCCTTTTTCCTACTGGAATAGGCACCGCTATTTTGTCCAGGAATATAGACAGGTGTTTACCTTAGGTTTGACAGTAGGGACTTAGCACTTGGAAGGTTGCAGGTGATTAGAGAGCCTGCTAGGTTCACAGTTGGTGCAGATTTGGAGTCCTTTAGCTCAGTTAATATAACCTGGAAGGGAAATTCTCATAGCGCAGACTATCAGACTGATAGCTTGGTGTATAACATTGAGACGAATAAACAGATGTCTCTTCTGTCCCATCCGTGGGGTCGGACCACTTTCCAATTAAATTTGAAGCGACACTAGTCTGTCCTTCTAATGTTGGCACCAATGTTTTTACCACTCGCCACATTGGCCTGGCAACGTTAACTGCACTTAATGAACATGCATGCCTGCAGTCCTGGCTCCTTTCACGACAGTGACAAAGCCTGTTGAAAATTGTACTAGTTACTTAAACTCAGCCCTTTCTACCCTTCTAGATTTAGTTGCACCTCTTACTACCAAAATAGATGGTCTACACCCTGGTTTACAGATGAAACACATGCTCTTACTGTAAGCAGACACAAAATTACTTCCTCATCTCCAGCTACCGCTGCAGAATCGTTCGTACAATATTCATGTGCTGAATCCCAGCTAGTCTCAGTTCTTACAAATTTTCAGCCTCTCTCTCGAGACATTGTCTAAACTGGTCTCAGCTTCAAAACCAATCAGCTGTCTCCTTGACCCCCTACCAGCTAAACTTTTTAAAGATCTCTGGCCATCTCTGGGACCTACAATGCTGAATATTGTTAATGTATCACTTACAACTGGCACTGTCCCAGCTAGCTTAAAGACTGTGGTTAAACCTCTACTTAAGAAACCACACCTTGATCCAGGATCTTTGAATAATTGTAGACCAGTCTCAAATCTTCCATTCTTTTCAAAAGTATTAGAAAGAGTTGTGTTGTGTCTCAGCAACTTTCGGCCCACATAACTAACAGTAAACTTTTTGAACCTTTTCAATCGGCTTTTAGGGCCTGCCACTCCACTGAAACTGCACTTACTAAAGTGGTAAATTACATTTTGTTTACTATGGATTCTAATTCTACCTCGGTACTTCTATTACTGGATCGCTGAAAACCAACGTCCTGATGTCTTTGGCCTGGCCCTCGCATGGTTAAAATCGTATGCATCAGTAAGAACACAGTGTGTTTCTTATAATAATATTACATCAGCATTTTCTGATGTGAAATATGGAGTACCTCAGGGCTCTGTTCTTGGCCCTTTGCTTTTCTCTTTATATAGCCCACCTCTTGGTAAAATTATATGCCGGGGAAGCCGGGAAAGGAAGCTTCATCTTTACATGGACAGTAGTTAAACATTAAAGAGTAGAACAAGATAAAATGAAGCAAAAGCCTGGGCCAATATAACCAAAGCAGATTAGTGGCTTATCCTTTAAGTTCAACTCAGGTTTTCTGGTATCACGTTAACTGGGGTAGATCACCATGGTAACCCATGCTGCGCAGCTAACCTGCTCCAGAGCAAAAACCTGCCAACAGCCTGACCGCTTACCCATCAGATCACTGGAAAAAAGGAGCCATCGCTGCTACAGAATGTTGACAGGGACAAAATTGTGAGTGACCGGCAATAAGGAGCAATAGATAATCACTTTGCTTTCTATTATGTCACACATAATAGAAATTTCTTCTATACAACAATGGCTTCTAACCAACCGAGAGATTATTGTTTATAATACTAACAGCCTAATGAATGACCATGTAGTTGCCTGTTAACCCTTGCTTTTTGTTGAAATTGGCTTTACTTCTTCGTTGTTTGGGTTCCCACAGACCCCACTGCTGTATGTGTAAAAATAATAAAAAACATTGCACAAATACAATTGTTTTCTTTTCTTCTGACCACATCAAAACACAATATGTAGAAAAATGTTGAAGTGCCAACCCTTCCTTTTGACACAAACTGAGCTTGCATGTTTGATGAAGGTGAAAATTTATGAAAATGACCATAAATCTATAAATTATACCATCATGTACAGCGTGTTATCCGACATAGTGATGTTACTTACGTTTGGGGTAAGTTAGACCTCCTATTGAGTGCTGGATAAAAAGTCCTGTCAACACCAATCACATCAATCTGTCTAAGGACAGAGGGTGTCGTATGCTGTACATATTGTGAAGCCCCTTGAGGCAAATTTGTGATTTGTGATATTGGGCTATATAAATAAAGCTGACTTGCCTGGTTTAATTTTTAACAACATGTTGGCAACGTATTTTATAAGATAATCATACGTTTTTATTTGAACTCTTTATCTGTAAGGTAACTAGTAACTCAAGCTCTTAGATAAATGTGGTGGAGCAAACAATATTTTTCCCTAAAATGTAACAACCAGAACCAGAACGCTACACAACACATATACTGTATATCAGAAGTATACAGGAGGAAAATGGGAGCAATGGTTTTCTTTTTGTTTATATAATTCTTGAATGAATAGGAACTACGAGGTTGGTGAAATCTGAATGCTTCACTGGGCAGGCGAGAGAAAAGAAGAAGAACTGTAAAACTTTTGCAACTTGGCATGGCAGAGAGTCAGATGGACAGACAGACAAATGGATGGATGGATGGATGGAGGGATGGATCAGTACCTTCAGTGCAGAGTATGTGTAGGGATAATGGTAGGCCAGGTAGCAGACGTCCTCATTGTGTTTGAAGGTGATGGTAAAGGTCAGAGTATAAAAGGTTGTTCTTCTGCCCTGAGCTGGACAAAAGTGGTTTCTGGAGGAAAAAATAGAGGGAAGAACAAACAATGATGTATATTGTTATGTGTAGATAAAGATCCATCTCCTGTAGTGTCTGTATGGTCTCTATCTTTAGCACTGAACACTCACTGCAGGAGTATTTTGCTCTTCAGACATCACTTGTCACTCAAACAGTGTGACAGCTTTTGTGGGCTCTTTGTCATTGAGCTTTCCTTTGTTGGAGTTTGAGCCTCTGTAGGTGAATCAATGTTACGCTGTGTCATATGTTATATCATTCAGTTATGACTAATTTATACTAGTCATTCATTGTGTTTCCTGAAGAAGAGCACAGTTTTCAGAAACATGCTGGCACAATAAAAGTTACTGAAGGGATGAAGTTGCTGTCCTGAACTTTTTACTTTCTATGAAATCATATATTTCGAAGGACAGAGTCCCCTCTCAGTGGCTGGATGAAGTCACAGTCTTTGTGATTGCACTGCAAGCAGCTCTTTTAAAGTAATGGTAGTTGGCCTACCCATGAAGGAAAACATTTTTTGTTGAATCTGTGCATTTCATTCATACCTGAAATAACAAACTTCAGATCCAGTCCTGACCCAGTGTGGTCTACCTTCCAGAGCTTCCCTTACTGAGTACAGCACTGGCTGCATTCCTGCAGGACCCACCCACACACACACACACACAAACAACACACAAACACAGAAAGACAGTCAGCCACATGGAACAGACGTGGTGTCACAACAGGGGACAAGTATATAACATGGACCAGTGCCACATACTGCACAGTACAGCTCTAGCCTAGGCCTTTATACAATTATATAAACTCAAAAAGAAATACACATAAATACACATAAAGCAGCACAAAACAGAAAAAATGGTCAGTAAAATGACCATTAAAAAAAAATTAACCAGATCATTCATGACTACATCCCTCTTTAAAAACAGTTTCAACTTGACTTTTAAATGATGAGTTTGGTAGGTAAGGAGTTCCACATGTTGATCCTCCAAACCAACACAGATGTCCAAACGAGAATTTACTTAAGGGCACCTTACTGTCGTCCATAGACACATCTCGTGCTACTGAAACCCTGAGGAGCTGCTTATTTAGACATGTACTGTATGTGCCTCTCATTCACCCAAGCACACACACACCGGGGCATTTCAGGAGCTTTTTTGACGTCCATCTCACGGAACAGATGTGCTTCCATTTAAACAAATGTAACAATTTGCACGGCTCCAAGTGTGTGTTACTATGGGCTTTCCACTTTCACTGTGGGCATATGTGACAGCTAAATATAAAACTATTTCATTTTCACTATTTTGATTTTTTTTTTCATTTCATTCTTGTCACAGTTATGTTATTATAGTATTCAATTCAGAATATGCAAAGGGATGCAGATCTTGTGTGTGCCTGGATTGTGCGTCGATATGTTGGTAATGCCTCGGGGGTTACGCTCCCCCCTCACTCAATACAGACAAGAGCTGCATGTTGGCCCATTCATCCCTCTCCCCTCATTATTCCCCCTGTTAAATTAACATGTGTTTACAAGTTTACAGCACAAATGTACTGTAAACTTGTTAATAATTTGTTGTTACAGACTCACGTTTTTCCTGGAAGTGCTATTTTATCACTGTAAGAGCTAAATATATATAAAATGTATTTCATAAGTAAGACATGTTGTTAACTGGGTAAATACGTAGATATGATGATGTATACTTAATACTCAATATAGACGAGTGGAGGTGAAATACCTCTCCCCTCACTGTTTCCTGTTTAAGGGCACAACACGTATAGAGCTATGATGAGAGAGGTAAATAAAATAAATGAATCAAATGCAGACTGTTTTCTTCCTGTATAATGCTCATGGAGCCTACTTTAGTTCCTGATATGTCAGCCTTGTAAAGATACTTTGTCCAGTTGTTGTCCTTTCAGTTCCTCAGCTGAAAACATACAACTAGTGTTAATTTGGGCCCTTTGCAAACTTTCAAAGCTTGCATGGTCAATGTGAAAGACAGGTAAGATACATACTATGTAACCGTAAAGCCCCTGGTTGAAGTCCCGCCTGGGTCCTCTGTCAGGTCAGACCTCCCATGTTTCCTGTCACTCTCTGTCAACTATCCATTAATGGAAAAAATACCATGAAGAATGCTGACCATGTAACTAGGACCCAAGTCTTTTTTTTTACACTGTATTTAGCTCTGGGGATGGAAGAGTTAAAGAGCTCCTGTTCTTGTTGAATCAGACAGCATCAAATCTCCAGAGGTTAAAAACAGATAGATAGATGGCTTTCTAGCCTGTGAGCACATTACAGTGTTTCAGAAGAAAAGCCATATTCTGTACAATGGGATACAGACTATTTTGGAAGAGCAACCTTTCCTCTACTCATTCACTTCTTCCCGAGATGAAACCGATTTCCTGAGGGACTTTAAAAAGAGCTATTTTCCAGTACAAAGGGCATTGTATGAATTGGTGTCTAGTATGTATGTGTGAAAGAACTGAGATTGCTATTGGAGAAACTGAGTGTGTTTTGCAATCCTTTTGTCTGTGTGTGTATTTAGCTGTAATGGATGGTCTATTACGGTAGGACCTACTGCTGAGCCTGTAGAGCTGTATTCAGGATGGGAGAGAATAAGAGCAAGAAAACACAGCAAGAGGTCTGTTCCATCAACTCTCAGACAGAGACTGAGATCTGATAGAGGGTCAGAGTGCAAAAGGTCATACAAATAAGAAAACCCCACTGATAGAGAGCTGAAGGGTGTGATCGTTATTTGCTGCAGGCAGTGAAACTGCAAACACACAGCCAGAGTGCAGGCTGGGGAAAGTGCTGAATCCCATTTGAACTTTTTGTTGTTGTTTTCATATCTAATCATGTCAGCTCAAGGGGTATAAAATCGAGGCACCACGTCATTCGAAGAAACACAGTATGGATTGGAATAATTCATGAGTAACAATGATGGACATTGAGTTTAAAGCTGAAGTGGGTAACCTGTATAAAAATAACTTTTTGTCATATTTGCTAAAACTGTCACTATGTCCTGACAGTAGTACATGAGACAGATAATCTGTGAAAAAATTAGGCTCCTCTGGCTCCACCTACTGCCCCTAAGGCCATTTGCAAAAATCCACTGCACCTGAATCAGAACAACCAATCAGAGCCAGGGGGAGTGTATGACAGCGTGTCAATCACTGCTCGTGAACACACTACGGGCAGCTCCCCTCCCCCCGCACATCCTCTCATTCGTTCAAGCTCAGTATCTTAAGTGAATGGACGCAATGGCAGACAAACAACAACCAAGCAATGAGAAAACTGACCATCCCTCCTTTGCCAACAACAGCTTACACATTTAACTAATTACTCCTTGCAAACAAATGTCTTGTCATCCTCTATCCATGACTTACTGTGACATCAGTGTTGGTTTGTGTTGCCATACCCACTTTACACCTCTAAAGCCCCATTGGGCCTGGATTTATGTCTATAGGGGAGGTGGGGTGACTTTAACAATACCTATGCTGGTCTGTGATTTTAATCCCATCCGCAGCGCGTATGTGGGTAATTTTTCACCCCCACCCCAGTAATAATTACAGCCACAATGACCCTGTGTATATTGATTTCTGTGAACTGGCTGGTCCTCCTGTAATTTAAATCCTGTCCAGAGTGACATCCATGTATTTTGAAGTGGCTCTCTGAGTATTTTTTCTGCGGGAAGAGCTGCTCGATCTTCTGCTTTTTTCTTTTTTTCTTCTTTTTTAAAATCTCAGTGTGACTTCTGGGTGAAAATGGAGTAAGTCAAAAATATTTTTGCTGATCTGACAGATGGAAACATTAACATATAAATTTGGGAACCAATATGACGACAGAAACCATCAAAGCCACCAGGAGAGCAAGACCCTGTAAAAGCTCATCAGATGTGCAGTTGTAATGTCAGCTACAGGTAGGTACTGATATTCTCACACGTTTTTTAGTCTATAATTGTTTACATTTAAACTATCTCCATTAGAAGTATGCTGAGTTAGCTATTAGCAGTTCCTGCTTGCAGTGTACCCATGGATGTACAGATAACTATCACTGGATTACATTGATCCTCAGGAAAACGTTTATTCTGGACATCAGAGATAATAAGATAAGAATTACCCCATTGGGGATCAATAAATGTTTATCCTAAACATTTATTGATCCCCAATGGGGTAATTCAGTTGTTGCAGCAGCACAATGACAGCAATAAGTACAGATAAGCATAGAGGTAAAAGAATAAAGAACAAAGGTATATAAAAACTAGAATAAAAAGAATACAAAATAGAAACTATACACAAGCATTTGGAGACAAAGATTACAAGGTAAAGTGACAGTGGTGTGGTTAAAGTGACAGTGGTGTGAGTAATAGCAGCAGAATCAACATGTCTATGTAAACAGCAAACACCAGACTAATATACAGACGGATGACAAATTAAAGGAAAACACCAACATAAAGTGTCTTTGTAAGGTGTTGAGCCACCATGTGCCGCCAGAAAAGCTTCAATACTCCTTGGCATTGATTCTCCAAGTCTCTGAACTCTACTGGAGGGACAAACACTATTCTTCCAAAAGATATTCCCTCATTTGGTGTTTTGATGATGGTGGTGGGGAGCGCTGTCCAACATGTCGGTCCAAAATCTCCCAAAGGTGTTCAGATGAGTTGAGATCTGGTGACTGTGAAGGCCATAGCACATGATTCACATCATTTTCATACTCATCAAACCATTCAGTGACCCCTCCTGCCCTGTGGATGGGGGCATTGTCATCCTGGAAAAGACCACTCCCATCAGGAATGTTGAGAGTTTCATCAAAGGATAAAGGTGACCACTCAGAACAACTTTGCACTGATCTGCAGTGACCCTTCCTTCTAAAGGGACAAGTGGACCCAAACCATGTCAACAAAATGACCTCCACAGCATAACAGAGCCACCGGATCCCCTGAGTATAGGGGTCAAGCATTCACGCTTTTCCTTTAATTTGTCAACCGCCTGTATGTTTCATATCTGTGTGTTCAAATTTGACTGAGTCATGACCCTGAGAAGGACTATGATTCCCCCCCGGGGGGGCTTTGTCTTTCTCTTTTGGATTTGTCCTGCTGAGTGAATATGTCTGTTACAGACCATATCCTGTAATTTTGCAATGGTTAAAATGCGATGAGTTAAATTACAGGGAACAGTGAATATTTCATTCCCCACCTCCCCCTACAATGTTAATCTGAATGGGGCTTAATTCATATCCATATTCTCCTGACACTCCTGATACGTGTACACAGACACAGTGCCATAAATTCTGTTTATTTTACATTCATGATCATTTACAAATCAGCTTTAAAAATAAGTGTCCTCACAGGGAAATAAGGACCCTTCTGAACCCAGGCCAGAGTGTAGCCTGCATGTAGGCGCTATTGTGTGGGCCGGCCACCCACACAGTCAAGGGCCCTGATATACGAATACAGATATAGACAGCTGTGGACACTGTAATGGCAGGATGATGCCACGATGTGGCACAGTTACGTGTAGTGAGAAAGAGTGTATGGAGTAAAGGCTGGAGAAAGGAAGAATAAAGGTTGAGTACATTATGATCGTTACTGTCTTGAGTATCGTTAAATATAGATGAATAATACACGGTGCCAGAAATGATTCACCCACAACAGAGAGTCTACTGACAACAAATACTGATTTGACCAGTAGCCAACAATGAAGTTACAAATACAAGTACACCGCAGAGCAAACAGGCAAGTGGCTAATGTCGCTAACAAGACCTGGATAAGGAGATTTCATCAGATTCAGATACCTCAGGGCTAAAAAAAAAAGGACAATACCAGGTGAATTCCCTCATCTACACTATGGGACACAAGGCAGACAACATCTTCACTTCATTTCAGCTGACAGTGGAGCAGCAAAAGGATTATGAGGGAGTTAAAAAGGCCTTTGATAAATAATGTCCATAATGTAATTTATGAATGAGCCAAGTTTAACAAGTGATGCCAAGAAGCCGGTGAGTCTGCAGAACATTTAATTACACATGTGCACAAACTGGCTGAACACTGCAAATATGGGGAATTGTGTGATGAAATTATCTGAGATCGGATCTTAGTCTGCATACGTGATACAGAAGTGAGACATGAGGAGATGAAAAAACAACAAGCAGCAGAATCACCTTTCCCTGTGCATGCAGTCACATATAAGCCCAAGAAAGGTTTACAGACACAAAAATGTGCACAGCTAGCAGCACACACTCCACATCAACCAAACACTTTCAAATCCAAGCAGTGTGGAAAGTGTGGTAAGTCACCAAAATATTCATGGAGTGAGTGCTCTGCAAAAGATGTTGAATGCAAAAAATGCCATAAAAAACGACATTCTGCAGCTGTGTTCAGGTCAGCACAAAAACCCGAAAGCATAAGATATGCCTGCATACCTGGAAACAATATGCACAGAGCAAATCCTCATGGGTGGAGATGCTTGAGTTAAACGGTGGATCCCTTCAAAGTGGATACTGGGGCATCAGTTACAGCAATTCTTGAAGCTGAATACAGACAGGACAGATATGGCAAACTTTTATCCCCTAGTAGGCCTCTGGCGAGACCTGCCAATCAGCCTGATGCCATTGGATACGTGGAGGCTATTCTTCAGAGGTCGAGGAGTCAGTCAAGGACCTGACCACACCTTTACTGGGCCTCATTGGAATCTTGACACTTCAAATGATTCCTCTACTTCACAACATTGATGATGCAGAAACATACTTCCACTCTACCTACACTGATGTGTTATGGTTATGGTATGGTTATGGTATGGTCACAATTACAAAACTTTGTAATTGAATCTGCTCCAGAGCAATTCCAGAAAAGGGTTAGCTCAGTGCGTTGATGGGATTGATGAAGTACTTTGCCACGCAGATGATATCCTTGTCATAGGGAGAGACCGCACAGAGCATAATGCCAGACTGCACAGAGTACTGTCAAAATTCAAAGAGGTGGAGCTTACTCTGAACAAGTGCCAGTTTGCAAAGCGATCCTGTACATGCCTTAACCAAAAGATGTGGTAGACGTATGTTGCTTCATGGGCGTGGTAAACGTCTTCGGAAAATTTTCCCCACACCTGCCAGAGAAGACAAAGTCGATCTGTGATCTGTTGAAAAGTGACTGCAGCTGGGGATACACCACAAAGGATGGCATTCAATGAAACAAAGAAATAACTCAGTTTAGAGAATGTGTTTGCCCTGTACAGCCCAAAGCGAGAGACAATAGCGGCATAACAGTTGCTTCCTCCTATGGATTGGGAAGGGTCCTGACACAAAGACAGCCAGATGGTGAATGGAGATTCTGTTGTCTTTATCTCCATAAGTTTGGCCACAATTAAATACAGATATGCACAGATTGAAAAAGAATCTCTGGCTGTGGCCTGGGCGTGTGAGCACCTGTCCTTTCGCTGACCCACTCCTGGACTGCCTGCAGTTTGCCTACAGAGCCAATAGGTCTGTAGACGATGCAGTCAACATGGCCCTCCATTTCATCTTCCAGCACGTGAATTCTTCAGGAACGTATGCCAGGATCCTGTTTGTGGATTTTAGCTCCACCTTTAACACCATCATCCCGGCTCTGCTGCAGGACAAGCTCTCCAAGCTGAGTATACCTGACCCCACCGGCAGGTGGATCACAGACTCCCTGTCTGACAGGAGGCAGCATGTGAAGCTGAGTCTCTGACTCCCTGACCATCAGCACCACTTCCACTCAGGGTTGTGTCCATTCCCTTTAACTCTTCTCCCTGTACACAAACAGTTGCACCTCCAGTCATCAGTGCATCAACCTCCTGAAGTTTGCGGGTGGTGAGGATTGCTGGTGGGGATAAGTCCACCTACAGTTGACAGATTGACCATCTGGTGACCTGGTGCGATCAAAACAACTTGGAGCTCAATGCTCTAAAGACAGTGGAGATGGTTGTGGAAAGCCACGCCGCCATCATCATCCTGTGTGACTCCCCAGTCAACACCGTGGAGTCCTTCTGCTTCCTGGGCACCATTGTCAGGTGATCAGAGGATGTACTTCCTG
This sequence comes from Oplegnathus fasciatus, assembly GCA_003416845.1. NCBI lineage: Eukaryota > Metazoa > Chordata > Actinopteri > Centrarchiformes > Oplegnathidae > Oplegnathus > Oplegnathus fasciatus. The sequence continues at coordinate 17,647 of NTHP01001280.1, read as the reverse complement.
CAGCAGCTGAAGAAGTTCAGCCTGCCAAAGACAATGATGGTGCACTTCTGCACTGCCATCATTGAGTCACTGAAAATGTACTTACCGGAAAAAAAATGAAGAGCCAACTCCTTAGAGTGTCTTTTAGTACAACTGAACACTGAACAAGACATTTTAAGGCAATCAAAATGTTACAATTAACTTTCATGAACTGAAAACACACTGTGAAAGGACAAAAACACAGACAACACCCAAAAACAAGTTCACGGCTATTTAAATGTACACAGTGCCATGGATACGGATTGCTACACCTCTATCCTGATTGACAGGTCGCCGTGGTAGCTACTTGTCAATCACAAGGTAGCCACGCCATAAAGCATACCATGTATTTTACTCTAAATGGGACCATAATTTACAAAATGAACATCATGCTGTATTGAAGAAGACTTGAAACTAGCGATTGAGATCATAAACTCAAAATGTTTACTGAGGTAATAAGTCAAGTGAGAAGTAGGGTCATTTTCTCATATACTTCTATGGGATCTGACTTCTTTTTGCAACCAGTGGAGTCGCCCCCTGCTGGCCATTAGAAAGACTGCAGACTTTTCAGACCCGAAGGCTACGTCCACTTCTTTTATACAGCATATGTATGTGACAACCTACTTGGTAATTCATCTGATTCTGATCCTTCTTCTGAGTGGATGTGTGAGTGGACTAGACTTTGTTATAAGAACTAACCACAAACCACTCACCACCCTGGATGACATCCCACCCATGACAGACATCCCACCCATGGTAGACTGCTCCAATTTAATTTCAACATCATTCATGGGCAAAAATCTGATCACAGCAGACGCTTTGTCCAGAGCACCCCTTCCTGCCACACCCACTGAGGATAAGCAAGAGCTGTTCTTGCCCGTCCATAATCTGTCTACATTACAGATGATTTATTTATAATTACTGTACACGTGTACATTATATTTTATATATACTATATTCTATTCCTATCTTTTAACTTCTGCACTCTTTTAAGTCATTTCTTAGATTCTCTTTTTTACTTGCATGATTTTCTTTTATACGTATTGTTTGAGCATTGTTGGAGAATAATAATAATAAAAAAAAGAAGAATTTCTTTGCCAATGACTGCTTCACTGTTGTTGTGCATATGACAATAAAAGAACTTGATTTGAACTTGAGAATGAACGTGAAGCTTACGTCGACTGTGTGATAGATAACCTGCAAGCTCCACAGACAAAGCTAATTGAGGTCACTACAAGGGGTGTGGAAAAAACAGGATCTGTTGACATAATTGAATCATGTATAATGCATTGATGTATAATGAATCAATTAATTAATGAACAAACATCACTTTGAATGAGGTATACAACAGTTGCACACACACAACCCTTCTCACCATAGTTGAACTGGCTGTTGCTCTTCTCACAGTTGATAACATTAAAACGGTAGGGGATGTCTGCCACCATGTTACTGACTTCAAAGTAAAACCACTGGGTGTGCTGGGAACAGTTAACATCCGCATTCAATATGAGGTCATATTCATATCTACAGAAGAGAAGAGAAGAGAAAAGAAATGTTGCGACTGTGTTTTTATCAGTGCTGGATTTTGGCTTACTGAGTTACCTACAATTTATTTTCTCAGTTAGGACTGTGTTGAAGTAATAATATCACATTTGCTTCTCAATGACTTCTTTGATCTTGTGCTCATAGTGTGTGTCCGTGTGTCCATACCTGCGGACCTGAATAGCCTTCCTTAGGTTCCCACATTCAAACTTGGAGAAAAATCTCAAGGAATCAGATGGACACTGAAGACTGACAGACAAAGAAGCAGACAAAGAAAGAGAGATGACCAAATAGATTTTAGGGCATATTATTCCATTCCCATTTGATCAATGGCATTAAAATCAAATTTACACAATGAAATTAAGTCAGAAATAATCTAAATTTAAATCTCATCTTGTAAAATAGATAGCTTCATAAATGGCTTTGCTGTGTTTATGTATATTTGTGTTGTTCACCTACCTGCTGTCTTCCATGTCAAATACTACCTGGTTGATGATGTCATCAGTATCCAGGAAACGCTGGACATCTTCAAACACTTTCTGCCTGATAAAGACAAGCATATGCAGGCATACAAATATTAACATTAAGGATAAAGTATGTTCCTTCAAAAAAATGTAAAAGCCTAGATGTGACATTTACAGCAGATGGCGAGGTCAGAATGAGTTTTGAGTACAGGCGCAGGGAGTTTCAGAAGTTTAAATGAGAAGAAAAAAAGTATGGTGTGATGTATGATTTTTAAGGCAGGAAGCACTCACTAAACACTTAAACTGCTCTTCAGTAGAGCAGACTCTTTCTAACCACATTTACTTTGCCCATGCTGTCACGCCTGTTTCCACCAGCCAAGAACACTGAACCACAACACTGTGAAAATAGAGGCCTAAAAGTCTAAATCCTATGGTGGCCCCCAGAAGCTGCACTATTGTAGCTCACACGCAATAGTAAATACTAAAAATGTTCTCTAGCTAAACTCTAGTTACCACTTTACTGAAGATAAATTGAATAGATGGAATGTTTTATTAACCGCAAATACGTGATGACATTTGTGATGAAAATGAAAGCATGATGGACAGCAGTACACGTTAATGCAACAACAAAGGCAATAAAGATATACAATGGGCTTCGTTGTCTGATTTGGGTGGAAAACTAGCAAGAAAGCAACTGACCACTGTTTTCTGGCTATTTATTCTTACCAGGAGTGGGATGTAACTAGTCACGTTTACTCCAGTTCTATACAATTATTATATATAATAACACCGACAGAGACCAGTCTGCTGGTTCAATCATCAATCAGTTCAATCATAGACACTTATGTCAAGGAATTGAACATTTATTGCAAATTGTTATACAGTTAGCTTTGGCGGAAAAGGCTATGCTCCTTTGGGGAGATCTTGCAGAACCTCTGGGATCACTGCTTGGACATAATAAATATACAAAATATTCCAAAGGTCTAAACAACAACAAGGCCTCCAAACTAAATGACAAAATTTTTCAGTGTCTTCCAAAATGCATACTTTATGACTGTTCTCATCCAGAGTGGACTGGATGAGAACATTTGGGTTTGAAATGAGACAGAGCTAGAAAGGTCCCTCGCATTAGGCCTAATCTTATTCTACATCTGAGACAATTTACTCACAAAGCAGGCCTAACAAAAATGGCATTAACATTAGCTCTGTTAAGGGACTGCTGACTCAAAAAAAATTTTCTTTTTAGATGAGCACCAACAGACTGGCAACATAATTAGATTAAGTTCGGAGTGAAATTGCATCTTTAACATTTTTAAATGTCAGCTTCTGTTGGCCTCTTGCAAGTGCTGAGAAAATGTTTCAGAGGACATTAAAAAGCGCCATACGTAAACACACAAATATACTCCTCTACGTACACACATATAATAATAATGACAGATGCAGATTCACAATATACACGCATGCAATAATATGCCCTCTAACACTCACATGCCCACACAATTAAAGGTGGAATAAATGAAAAAAAATACACAAAGTAAATAAATGGCGAAGTCTGCTCTGAGATTCAACATTTATGAACTTGACAACACATTCTAAAACAAGACAATGGTGTCAAGTCACTGAGTGTACCCCTCATTAATGTCAGGGCAGCAAACATCTTTATGGCCGCATGTTTTAGAGAAGTGGGGTTTTCACTAACACTGAAGACTGGAGGAACAGTGTAAACAGTGTCTGCTGTAAACACATCAAATAATCACATATTGAGCATAGCATTAGCTCAGGCAGGCCACGAAGTCAAGCTCAGCTCCCAATCCCGGCTACAACAGCTGATCTCAAAGCCAGCCCTCATCAGCTGATGGCTCAGCTGATTCACCACTACGCATCCAATTGGCAAATGGCAAGGGGCGCGCCTTATTTAAGCTGCGCTAGCCTGCCTACTCTTTCTGCTTCCTCTGCAAGCCGCTTTGCAACTTCCCTACATGCGAACAACCAGGCTGTACGCGCTTCAACTTACCCTGCTGCTCGTCATGTCAATCTGAGCACGAGCCCCAAGCACGATGAGGATCCATGGCAGATCGACTGAATCATGGATTCAAAGCATCAGCAATCTGAGCAGACGAAGCCATTTGCGACGAGAGTGCCGTTTCCATTCGCCGGAGCTCTCATCTGGCAAGAAGCCGTGGAGAAAGGACACTGGTCCAGCAACACCGCTGCAGTCCAGCTCCGGCTGCCTCTCCGCCAAGTACCAAAAGAGCACGAGTCGCAGCCCCAGCAGCCAGCTCCACGGACCTGGAGGATAAGCCCGTCTGGTTAGCCTTGTCCAGCATCGAGGCATCGTTTGCCGATATGAACTCCAGAATTCAAGCCCTTGAGTCCAGCTTGACACTCTCAACAAGTACGTCTTTCGAGCATGGCGAGCCCGCATTCCTCCCATGCCTCGGCTGCGGGGCCTGCACCTGCGTCGCTGACCGATGACATCAGCGAGCATCGGCAGAATCACAATCCCGCGAAGAACGCTGGGAAATGCAGTCCATAAGTCCACCGGGGTCCCACTCTTCTCTAGCTAAGTCCATTCACCTCCTTTTGTGTTGCCTTCTCCGAAGCTATCTTGCCTGTAAATATTTCCATCGTATGTGCCTTCATAGCTGTGCAGCCATCCTCTATTAAGGGACATGTTGCAAGTATAGGCTGCAATTCCATCTGCGCTGTTTAGATCCGTCCACCAACAGCCTTCTTGAAAACCCATCTATTCATCTCCTGCTAAATGGCTTTAACTTTCACTTTTACCCAGACTTTCTGTTAGAAACAGTCTTCCTCATGGCTTTTATGGGTTTCTCAGGTGGCAAGTTCGCTATTCGCACAGAGTCTTTTGATTCTTCGCAACTTCGCATGTAACAGTTAACCCTCACTAATTAACTCAAGTCAGCCAACAAAAGCCTCTCTTTGCCATTTCTGTGGGCTCCCACCGGAGCACTACGCTGCTCATTCTCTCCGCATAGGAGCAGCAACAACTGTAGCATGCTATCACCTATTCAACGCTTCATCATCTGCCTCCAAACGTTATCTCCGGCCCGAGGCTTAAGCCATCCTTGATGCTCAAGCTATGAGTGCCCTGTGATCTGCTGGCTCATTCAATAATGATATGGTGTAACTACTCAGGCTCTCCTATTAACTCACTACCTACATTATCTCAAACTAGCAATCCACATAGGCTGACTTGGCCTCACTGCAAGTCACTGAAGTCTAATCGGTTATCCTAGGTGAGTGTTCAGTTAACTCCCCCTCCTCCCTCCATGCTAGCGCATGGAGGGCCAGGGAGGTTTGCCCAGTGTGGTCATTTTGGGGGTCTTTTGCTGCTGCTCTCCCCACCTCAGGCTTTCCATGTATGCGCATGGAAGGGCAGGGAGGTGTGCTCTCCCTGCCTAAAGCTTCCACGTGTGCGCGTGGAAGGGTGGGGAGGTTTGTCTGGTATGGTCGTTTTGGCGGTCTTTTGCCGCTGCTCTCCCTGCTGTAAGCTTTCCATGTATGCGCATGGAAGGGCAGGGAGATATGCTCTCCCTTAAGCTTTCCACGTGTGCACGTGGAAGGGCGGGGACATCCCAGAACAGAGCCATACCGCCAAATATAAAATCAAAATAGAATCTTTTTGAATATAGTGGTCCTGACTGAAATGTAAGAAGTACGCATATCACGTTTGTTTGCCCCCGATCCGAGTCATTTAATTGTGAGTATCTGGTGATACCGAGTCCAGATCTGATACTAGTATGTTCCTAGATAATACAGCTGCACAGCGCACACTTAAAGTACATTAAAGTTATTAAAATCAATTCAATGTATATGCTTAACAACTGAATAGCTCTGCAATGCATTAAGAAAAAAATTGCCTGCATTCAAGCTGTTCCTTAATGTTTTATTTATTTGTATTTTTTACAAAACATATAAAATAACAAACGCTCTCTGTAATCTTTTTGGCCTTGTTGCTGTCTCGAGGAAGAATTTCTCTCCATTTAAAAGTCTCCTCCAATGTTTGTTGCTTTGGTGCAGCCCTTGCCTGAGTTACCTGAATGAACTGTATTCCGTCAAGTGTTTATCTTCACAGTGGGCGGGGCTCAGCCCTGCTCTTTTTCAATGGGCATGGCCTATAATTAATCTTTGAAAGAATACAAGACGAGTGGCCACAATCAATACAAGCTAGCCACTACTTAGCAAAGTAGCTACCAGCCATAGCTAACGTTGTTGTCTATTGTTTTGAGTGTGGCTGGTGAGTGTATTGTAGTGTAATTGTAGTATGAATGGAAGCATGCCCATCTGCAAATCAGCTGCCCGCGGGCACAGTACGTTCCGACACAGACATGCACATAGATACAGAACATTTGTTTTAGGTTCATGCTCAATATAGCCGATATGATCAATTAAAAAATGCCTTGATCTGCCCCGATACCGGTCTTTGAGCTCAGATTGGGACATCCCTAGTAGTAAGTGTTGGGGATCAATGATTTAAAGGTGTACAGAATATGTATGGATAGCAGAAATAATTAATAATTATCCAAAATAATTAATAATTATATTAAATAACTGGACTTAATTGACATTAAGCCCAACCTTGGGGCACCACCCTTCGTAAAGGGAAAAATGACAGTCAATTCACTGATTCAGTCTCATAAAGTATACTAAAATATTAATTTGGAACTCTGATTAATAATTAACTAGTCTAGTAGCTTGTTGATATTTGAACTCAACAAGTAAACAAATACACCCTTCTCTTCAGTGCTGCTTCAAAGTCGTATGAGTTACGCACAGCATTAGTTTGTCCTGTGCACGAGCAGTGACATATTATACTGAAGTGTTTAGTGGAAATGCGGCTAAAGCTTTCGTATTTCACGACCTGGGTTGGTGGCTCTACCCGAGTCACTCTGTTTGTTTCCCGTTTACAGAGCCAGGGGCGTGTATGAACACTGGACTTTTTTTTCAGCGCACACACAGAACGGAAAGCTAGCGGACCGTGAGGAGATATTCACTGAATTTGACAAAAAATTGTTTTGGATTAGAATTGTAGATTACATCTTTAATAACTACAACCAAATTACCATATCAATAGTTAGTAAAGTTGAAGGATTTGGAGTTCTACATAGAAGNGACTAGCATGTATCCACAAGCATTTATTAAAAGATAACAAAAGTAAAACAAACAATGTAGTCTAACTAAATGTACTATATACCGATGTATATATGTGTGTGTGTGTGAATGCAAGAAAGAACACAATGGCTCAGCCGTGTGCTGGCTGAGGAACACTACAAAATGGTGGACTCAAAGGTGGCTGCCATGTGGTGGGGCACTGAAAATGAGGAGCCACACAAAGGAACTGGCGAAACAGGCGGGAGAATTTGAAACACCGGCCTGAGTCGGGCATGAACCGTGGTGTCGCTCACTCTGTAGATGTGTGTGTGTGTTTGGGGTCAATGTGTGTCTAATGTGGTAACAGGCTAAACAGTTCGTTAGTTTGCATGCAAGACATAATGGTTAGCCTAATGGATGTAATTCCAGCTCTATAAGTACATGCATGAAACAGAACTAACATCAACTTATTTGAGTGGCTAACCAATTATCTATAAACACAGTGAACTATGAAAACACATCACAACAATTATGTTCTACCTTGTGTAGAACATAATGGAGCAGGCTTCTGCTCGGGGGTCAGAGAGTCAGCAGCTGGGCTGCACCCCAGTTGAAAGTCCAGAAAGAGAGGTGGGCAACTGGGCCACACCCTCCAGGGAGAGCGTTCCAGAGAAAGAGGAGAGCAGCGGTGCTGCTCCTCAGTTGAGTTGCAGAGCAGAGAGAGACCAAGAAGTGGGAGTCTGAGCCTTATATATGACCCACTGAGGTCATGGGTCATGTGTTAGCCTGACCAATGACTCCTGGAAGCTGGGTCAATGGGCGGGGTTTCACGTCCAGGTGCGAAAGCCTGGAGCATCCTGGGAGATTGAGTCAAAATGGCTCCTTTTGTTCTCCAAACAAAGAACCATGTGCTCAGTCTCCATTTTCCATGGACAGATTCCCAACATAAGTATTGGCTACTTTGATCATAATGTGCTGGACTGGTCCAGCTGTTGCTGTGAATGTCAGGAACAACAATCATCTTTATATGCTGAGAATTTCATAGACTGCACTTTAAATGCTTCTCCGAAAAAGGCAGAATAGGGTGTTGTCCAAATTAGGTATTAGTACTTGTTTAAGGATTAAAATTCAGCCAAGATTACTACTTTAGCCAGGTAAAAATGTATTTGTTTTTTTTAAAGATTTTTTTGGCATTGTCATCTTGATTGGATAGGACAGTTTAGCGGTAGACATGAAATAATGAGGAGAGAGAGGTAGGTGTGACATGAAACACAAGTGCCTGGCTAGAATTGAATTGTGTATGTTATTTGGTATGCACCTTAACCATAACGCATCTCCGTCACCAGGTAATTTTGTCAGGGCTTAAACCCCAAACATTTTCAGTGTAGCCCTGAATACAATTTAAAATGTAAGTCTACGTGAAGTTCGACAAAACACGCAATGTGTGTGATTGTGCGATAGTCTGTCAAAATAAATTCAGGTCTCTAACTCTGTGGGGGGTGACTTTAGTTACAGCGGGTAGAGTAGAGGAGAAATGGCAGAGCGTACAGGTCCAGGTGGTAAAAACGACTTTAATGGTTGAAATTGTCTGTTGATTTATAATATGAAGTAATGTAGGCCTACATTTCTCTTTGTGATTGTAGATGTCGTTGTTTAGCTAGGAGGTCATACTCGTCTGATCCCACAGCATACTTAGCAGGTTTTCTTCATAAATAAATCAAATTTTCAAAAAAAATGGTTTCCAATTTTTTTACTAACCTTAGTTTACGTTACTATATGGCTCTAGAACGAACTAAAATGGTAGAGAGATACAGACAGCAGATGATGGAGAAAGAGAGAGGAGAGAGACAGACAGAGACAGCAGCAGATGATGGAGAGAGAGAGAGAAGAGAGAAAGACAGCAGATGATGGAGAGATGAACAGTGCACGCACTTAACTGCATGAACTATATCTGAAAATTGTGTGTAAGTGTGTGTGTGTGAGTGAGAGAGAAAGTGAAAGAAAACCCTTTTAATATTACAATAAACTAATGTTAACATAAATACACTGAACTGTTTTTCCAACTCTAGCCAATAAACGTTTAATGATGCCAGTTGTGAAGTATTCTGTTTCTACTCAATACTAATACTAATTACTAACAACTACTAATATTTTTAACATCACAATTCATAAATAATCTGGACAGTTTTTAAGGTACACATTTAAATTTTTCAATGACTAAGACATGTACTTTGGATGTAAATAAAGTGCCAGAGTGCATAAAAAAGCATCAACATAGAGCTTGTTTATCCAAAAAAATTCCCCCCTACAGAGGTCCGGGCTAAGCCTCCAATGTCCTCAAATCCTAGAAATACCCTTCCAATTAGGGTATATCAGGACTCCCCAAAATGTTAACTTTTGAAACATTCTGGCCCAAAATAATTTTCTCAGTTTCAATAATCTCATAAAAGTTTCCCCCAAAGACAGCACGTTTGTCTTGCCATTTCCTCATATAAAACCTGAAATCATCATACAGGCTAACAGAAATGTCTGTCCACGCTACTATTTTTCTACCATGTTTCACACCCCAAAGACAAAACTGTTTAAAAGTCTTAACCTTGACTCAGGGCTATCACTGCTGCTTTTTACAGTTATGCTAGTAATAAAGGTGTACATTTGTTAATGTTAGCCTAGCTCGCTGTGTGTCAGCCATGACAATAGCCGATTTTTTTTACCCCATCATAATTAAGCTAACTTCAGCTAAATTTAGTTGCATGATAAATGTTGCTAAACTGAGAAATTAAAGTGGCTGCTTTTTAGGCGAGGTGTTTGTCACAGGTGTGCAGAGAATTGCTGCAACATTCTTTGCTGCTGTCAATTCAGTGATCTCCATAATTATATGATTAGACTTGTTTTACCTAGGTTGTTAAATCACAGATATGATTTCCTCTGCCACTGTCATCACTTTCAGCTGTTAAATTTTCATTCTGTTCAATATATTTCTTTTTTCAATGTGGAAATGTGCTTTTGATGCATCCACAGCCATCCTCTGTGGACCATGAATATTAACAGCAAATTTTACAGAAATTCAGCCAATAGTTTTCAATATGCTTGTTAAGTTGAAAATGTGACATAACTGTTGTGCCAGAGGGAAGGTCTGGGGTTCCCCTGAATCATTAGGAATCCATCTCTAGTGAGCATGAATATCCAAAACAAATTACAGCAATGTGGAGACTGTAGAACAACAGCATCAGTTGTTTCACCAAGCACCCCAAAGCAATATGTGCTTATGTTCAAATGACAGTGCCCTGTAGTGGCAATAGTAATTATAACAGGAGCAAAGGAGGAAGTCAGGTGACATTATTATAGAGCGACAAAGTCCACATAGGGATGAGTTCAGGGTCGATGGATGGGTCAACATCACATCGGACTTTAACATGGGAGACTGCTGTTCATTTCCCGTTTCCTACTGAAAGACAATGTTGGTTTGTTTTAATCATGACCACGATTGTTCCATAACCATAACCACGTGTTTATTATTGTAACATAACAATGAAGGTCCCCTAACCTTTGTGAAGTACTTATTTTAATCCAAACCACAAAGTTTCCTAAACCTAACCAAGCTGTTTTTGTGCAACAAACAAACAAAACCTTAACCGTAATGCTGTCACATCATAAAAGATATGTACTTTTCAACAGGGATTTGTAACAGTTTTGAAGGCATAAATGATGTCCTGCTGATGGAGGCATCAGATCACAAAACACTCGTATGTGTGGAGGGCATGGACAAACATGCCAAGAGTTGTCAATATCTTGGCACAAGGTGATGGACAAACAACAAGGTCTGCACATCACTATTGTTATAGTGCAAACAGCCAATGGACATGACGCCCAAAGAGTACTGACTTTTGCCATAGCTAGCTACAACCCAGCACCAGTGAGGCAAATATTATCTTATCACCTTGGACATCTATTCATGACATGGAGGAAAAGCATCTGGAAAAACATTTAAACTTTCATGTTTACATGTCTACTTGGGTAAAATCAGATCATATGAATAATTCTTATGAATTGAGGTTGAGTGTTCTCTTAGAGAGCTGATGTAATGTTGATGAATAACATTTTCTTGTTTACAAGAACCTGCTGGTACTTGGGAACTGAACAGTGGCACTCGCTATCCGCAGCAATCAGCATAGAAATGAAGAGGGCCACATTGAAATGCAAGGCATAGTGTGGAGAGTTTTACACAAACATTTCTCTCTGCTCACAGCTCTGTCCGTCTCCTCTGTTCTCGTCTGTGTCATTATCAGCCCATTCAGTCTGCATTAGACACTGACACAAAGGACAATGTCTCCTTATATGCATTATACATAATTACTGTATGATGTATACATAATATGTGTAGGCTCACAGTCCAGTAACAGTAACAGTGCCACTTAAACTTCTATTAGAACAATCAAGTATTTATTCATCTATTTTATCTTGGTTTTTTTTGTTTTTGTTTTATTTTTATCATTTGTTTCTTGTGCTTTTGCCCGTGTACCCTGTGAAGCACTTTGGGTTGCCTTTGGGTATGAAATTTGCTATATAAATAAATTTGCCTTGCCTTTGCCTTATCTCTATGATCTCATTACTGTCAGAAAGCTGTACAGCTCTCAGTGTTGCCATGTATGGTTACATGAAGACAGATAACACTAAAGAGAGACAGAGGGGGTAAAAGAAGGAATAAAATGGACGAAAGAAAGGGAGAGACATATAGATTTTTCTGGCCACATTTCACCATCCACAAACCACTGACTGTCTGGTATGTGGTACAGATCATTGTTGAATATGTTTATATGCAGCTTCATGCTCAACGGTATCGTTCAGTGCACACCGTTTTCCATCCATCCATTTTCTACCACTTATCTAAGGCTGGGTCGTGGTGGGAGCAGGCTAAGCAAGGTAGTCCAGATTTCCCTCTCCCCAGCAGCTTGAAATTTATAATCTCTCCAGTGTGTTATGTGTCTCCTACCAGTTGGACGTGCCCGGAAAACCTCCAAAGGAAGGTGCCCAGGAGGCATCCTGATCAGATGCCCTGACCACATCAACTGGCTCCTTTTGTCAGGAAGGAGCAGCGGTTCTACTCCACTCTCCTCCGGATGTCAGAACTTGTTACCCTTCCATAGCCCAGCCACCCTATGCAAGAAAGTCATTTCAGCTGCCTGTATCTGCGACCTCATTCTTTTGGTCACTGCCCAAAGCTCATAACCATGGGTGAGGGCTGGAATGTAGACTGGTCGAAAGCTTTGCCGGCTCAGCTCCCTCTTCACCACAACAGTCCAGTAAAATGCTCGCTTTACTGCAGGACGCCACACCAGTCTGCCTGTTGATCTTACTCACTCCCAACGTGGAGGGAGCAATCCACCATTTTCCGACAAAGATGATGACCCTCTGACCACAACTCTGAGCAGCCGCCTCCAGGAGGCTTTGGACATGGCCCATTATTCCTAATTTTAACTAAATGGTTTTAGTTGTTTGCCCAAACTCTACATCAGGTGCAAAGCACAGATTTTGAAGGCATTGGTATTGAAAAATGAACTATTTGTATTTCTTAGAACACACAACCAAGCTGGAGGTACAACCGACATTGAATTTACCAACCACCAAAAACCAGCCAATATGCTTTCACCATTAGGCTCTACATATGTGGGTTTGTAATGTCTGGGTTTTGGCCACTTCCCATGTCATTGTCTAAAATTATACATTTCATTTACCATTCTTACACCCATTTCAATGGTCATGTTACATGAACTACATTACTCCTACACAGGCATCAGTTAAGTGTTTTAATGAGCATGGAGTACCTCTGTATGTTGGGTTTGCGTGGGGCCATCGGTTCTTGTCTAGGTGGTGGAAGGTGACCCCAGAAATCAGGGAAAGCCAGAATGCTGAACCCTGGAATAGATTTGGTTTTGGCAGCTGCAGCACGATACAGCTTGGGGTCGTGGTGGGGTATACAGGCTCCGTGTCTCTCCAATAACCTGTCTATCATCGTACAATGGTGGTCTTCTGTTCCCTCCTCCTCATCATCCTGCTCATCTCCTCTCTGACCTGGGGAGGCTTCTTCACTAGGAGCAGAAAACAATAATAAGTTCAGACAGCTGGGATTAGAAATCAAAAGCAAACAGCAAGTTTCAAAGAAAGAGAAGCGGAACTGTTAGATTGATTTAATTGTATATCATTGAATAGGGGGGCACCTATCATCAGAAAACAGGCAAGGGTCAGACTGATGGAAATGGTGTGACGTTACTTCTGGAGCACAGAGCAAGGAAGCTAAAAACAAGCAACTGTGTTTGTTGTGTGAGATAAACACAAGACTAACAGACTGACCGACAGGTAACCCAAGGTTAAAGGACAAAGTACACAAGGAAATTTCTTCGAAGAAAGCCAGTACACACACAGGTCACGTCTGCAACTTCTGCAAACAACAATGGACTTTCATTGTCGTATCATAAAATATCCTTTTTTTCAATATATCTTTTTTTGTGTGTGACTGTCTTTTGTGTGAGACTTTACAAATGTGTAAAGAAGAAGTACACACATCAAATGTAGGAACTGCCTGGCCAGAAAGTGATATTTATTTAGCTAACAGATGATTACTTGTATAGCTCTCTCTACACTCTGTGTAGAGTGTATGGAAGATTTTAAATGCCTGAATAAAGCGGCAGCCATGATGGACAGGATGCTAAAAAAAAACACAAAGGCAATCAAAACACCCACAAAGAGATGCAAAGTGACTACAAAGAGACTCAAAACGACCACAAAGTGACTTAAAATGACCAGAAACAGATGCAAAATAACTACAAACAGACTCAAAACAACCAGAAAGAGACAAAAAAGATCATAAAGAGACGCAAAACGGCCCCAAAGAGACTCAAAACTACCTTAAAGAGACTCAAAATGACTACAAAGAGACCCATAATGACCACAAAGAGACTCAAAATGACCACAGAGAGACATAAAATGACCAGAAAGAGATGCAAAATGACTACAAAGAGATGCAAAATGACTGTAAAGAGATGCAAAATGGCCCCAAAGAGACACAAAGAGAGAGCAAAACAACCATAAAAAGAAGAAAAGCAACTATGAAGAGACTCAAAGCAACCACAAAGAGATGAAAAACGAGAACAAAGAGACTGAAAATGTGAGTTTTGCATCTCTTTCAGTCTGGGGGCCCATATATAGGAGGGATGAGATGCCTTTTACATGTCTGTGCCCAGGGGCCCTTTGTTTCATTATCCGTCAATGTATGTAATCATTTACTATTGTCAAGACTAAAACATCTGTATGTTAGTGGAAGTCAGCCATTATGTAGGACTGTTCCAAGCTCTAAAAAAAATCCCTGTAATACAACTCATACTATAGATACTGTATTTGCATAATCAGACTCCTCAGAACGTTGCCATGGGTTTCAAATAAACGTCTCTCGGCTGGAATAATAGTAGTAATAATGGATGGGATGTGAAGGTCAGTGGAACTGAAGAGGCAAGTGGCAAAATATCAGCCAGCTAATTATATCCATCATAGTCCATCCATAGTTTTAGACTCACTTCATGTCAGTTTATTCAACCAACAAAGCACAAAAAAGGCAAAATAACTACAAATGAACTGAAGGCAGAACAGTAAGATAAATGATAACACAAATCATTATTGAAATTCAGTCCCAATTGATGTTCTGACTAATATGGAGTATACAAGGATGATATGAAGATGATGCTGTCAATGGTTTCTTTTAAAGGAACTGACTGAAGTCACTGTCATTGATAAATTCTTTCAGATATACATCATTTCTTCTTCTGTTTTCAAATTACATTTCCTTTCATCATTATCACAGCTTGACAAAAGCTTATGTCTGAACATACATGCAGAGAAAATAGAGTTTCAGCATACCTTGCCTCTCTAACCACAGTCCTAATGCTGGGGCTGGTGCTGAGGATGCTGCTGTGACTGTGGAAATCACGGGCCTCTAACTGGGCAGCAGCTGGAGAGAGAAGGAGAAGCTGCATTTGAATTCCACTCCTTAGAGATTAACAGGAAAATAACAATGCTGTGGTAAAACAAGGAAGACTTGTGGGGAAATGAACTAGTCATGATGAAAATAAGGGCCGTGTGTTTTTATTTTTTTCATATGCAGAGGGTTTCCTGTATAGGGAGACATGTGAGTAGAATTAGTGAACAGTGAACACATTACCAAACCTTTCACATTAAAACAAACAAAAGTTAATCTAGACTTGACTGAAAAACATGCACAACTGTTATTACACACACTTTAACTATAACAAGCTACAGGCTGCTATGATGATTGGAAATGTGAATTTATGATTTAATGGCTTGTACGGATGAGAACAGCTGAATTGCAATTGCTTCAGTATTTTATTTTGAAAAGATGTTTCACCCAGCTCACACTGAGTGATGCTCATTCACCCATTGTTCATTTGACAGTGTGTGTTGTGATATATTTTATATATATTTCTATATATTTCAACCGACTCAATATAATACAACTACTGTAAAGGTAACTCCAAAAAACTGAGTCAAAACTTAAACTTATCCAAAAATATAAATTTGGAACAAACATTTCTGTTTTTCATAAATTATATGAAACAGATGAATGGCTGCATATATACAGACATGACTGTATTCTAATATATTATTTTTGTCAGCATTTACAAATATAATGCCGCAGAAAATGTATGCCAAGCAACATGATCAAAAGAGGGAGTACAAGCAAGCTTCACTCTCATCAACCTCAAAAGCTCTGATAAAGCCACTGTACACTACCTGCTCAGCGGCAAACAGCAGACAGACACAGTTAGAGACTAGCTGGTGGACATAGTGGAGCATTTAGCAGCTAAAGAGACAGATATGTTGGTAATGTCTGAATGTCTAAATAAGCAACCGTTTGCCATTACAACTTCATAACATGTTAATATGTCAAATGTGTTTTCAGATTGTTCAGCTGTGTCCAAAAAAATCTATGAATGTACATCTGTTTACATGTGAAATGGACTAGCTGGATATAGGACCTGTTTGCTCTCAAAAGGTATCATACTGATGACGAGAGCTATCCAACCCACCTTTATTTGTGATTAGGAGATGTAGGTTGGCTTTGATCGCTTCCTTTTCTCTAAGAGGTGAAGCAATTATGCAGAGCTACATATCTTTTTGTAAAGTAATCTGAATACACTTGACCTGGCTCTGACCTGGTGTGTGTCCCTCTGAGAGGGACCCTGAAGAGGAGGTGGACGAATCACTGCTGGTAATATTCCTCCTTAGGTCCCTCCTGGAGGAGCGATGAGGGAAATTGTTGAGCAGAACAGCTTCCTCATCTGATGAAGATGATGATGATGATGATGATGAACTTTCCTCAGGCTCTGAACTCAAATCCAGCTCCTGTGAGACACACATGTTGGTTTACAGGCGTGTGATTTACCTACAGTTGTTTACAATTGCTACATTTCTCTATAGGATTTCCTTTTTCACACAGTTCTCTTTACCGACATGCAGCTCAGCACAACAGTTAACCTCACATCCAAAATGCACTAATGCGACCAAAACATTTGATACACATCTCAGGATCAACTCGTGCACCAGAACACTGACAACATTTGTCTGCCAATAGTAACGCTTTGTCATTCATTATATACTGACCATACAAATCACTAACAACAGGTAGAATTACAATTAATGTCACTGTTGTGTTTGTAAAAGTATCTTTTATTTATTTATTTAGAGTTAGAAATAGATTTAGATTTAGAGTTCTGACAATAGTATGTAAACGTGCGCAAAATGGAGTGTAAATACACAGAGGCTTGGTGGTGGCTGAATTTGAGTGAGAAAAAGTTCATGAAATTTGAAAGATGTGGTTATTGAATGCATTCTGTGTAAAAACAATGAAAAGTGATCCACACTTTAGTCCACATTGACTTCTGCTGCGCTGACTGTGTGAAGAGAAATGTTGACATGACAACTTCCACAATTGCCAAAATGATCTGTCTTTTAATGTGAGGCCCAGATTGTTTGAGGACTGCATCAGAAATCAGATCTGACCGCTGTGTGCTTTGCTTCACCGATGCCATGCTGTCCTTTTGCAATACAATTCATTATCTGTGCTGTGGTTTCCAGCCAGGGGCACAGATATGTTTGCACATGAAGGAGACAATAGCAGCTGTCAGCTAAATGAACTATGGCAGATAGGTGACATAAGGTTTCAGCACAACACTCATAGCTTTCATTTTCATCACAACAGCATGCATTAAAGGTGTAGTCTATGATTCTGGAGAAAGCTTGTTGATATTTGAACTCCACAGCCAAACAAATACACCCCTCTCTTCAGTGCTCCTGCAAACTCACGCGACTAATTCACAGCATTACTTTGTCCTGTGCACGGGCACGAGTTTATAGTACATATTATACTGAAGTGTTTAGGAGAAACGCGTCTAAAGCGTCGGTATTTGACGACCTGGGTTGGTGGCTCTACCCGAGTC
>NTHP01001279.1:19699-33422 GCA_003416845.1 Oplegnathus fasciatus | reverse complement strand
TTCAATTTCCTTGAGATAACTATGACCTGGATGAATGAGAATATTCACAGGCTTACCTCCATGTTTGCCTCAACGTTTCCTCTGATGTTGAGATGGATGCAGGGATGGACACAGAAATGGTCTTGCTTCTCTATGTGGTCGGGGTCATAGCTGGTGTTTGTCCCCTCCACCTTTTCCACGATGTTTACTCTGATGTTCACACTAGAAAACCTTGATTGGCCAGGTAGTAGAGTCGGCAGGAGGAGAGTTCACAAAGTGGTGAGTTGTCCATTCCCCTATCCTGATGAGTGCTCGTAGTCATATGTTATCATTTTGATATAATAACTGAAGTCCACTGTCTTGTGTTCAGCTCCAAGTTGTTGTGACTGCACCAGACTACCAGCTTAATTCCACTGTGAATTTAGAGGGAACATAGCTCATATATCACAATTGAGAGGGCTTTAATTTAGAAATTGCACATCGGAATGTCCTGATGCTGTCTGAGTTACATTCTGAGGTGGTCTGCTGTCATTCTGAAGTGAAACTGGTCTGTGGAAACAGGAACATTGCTTTTAATTCCAATGTGAATTTGGAGGGAACATAGCTTATGTATGACTTTTTAGAGGGCTTTAATAGGTTGTTTGCATATGACGTCACGTCATTGCGTTGCTGCGGCGACAATTGCAGATGGGGGTCAGGAAGTGATTTTCTACAAAGGAAGCACTATCACAAGCTCTCAAAATACCAAAGGTTTGTGTCGTTTACGGTTTCTCAAATCAATCAAACTGAGAAACCATGAGGAGACTTTATCGAGTACCAAAAGTTATTCACAAGGGGGAAAAATGCAAGAAATTGAACGAAAAATGCTGGCAAAAATGGCTTGTGAACCTTTGTCTGCGGTCGGGAGGGGAGTGGAGTCGGATAATGCTTGTGTGTGCAGTGACCACTTCGTCAAAGGCAAAGTAACTTAACATTGTCTAAACTAGCACAGTACGGACTTTCTTCCATTTCGTCCATTCTGCTTTTCACTTCCCGACCCCATGTGGATTTTGTGCGTCATCAGAATCACGTGACTGCAAACAACCTATTTTGAAATTGCACATCAGAATGTCCTGATACTGTCTGAGTGACATTCTGGTGTGGTTTGCTATCATACTTAAGTGAAATTCGTCTGTGGAACCAGGTCATTTCCTTTTAATATAAATCTGAATCTGAGTTAAAAATATTGCTTTATTAAGACATTTTAGGAGGCTTAATTGTGAAATTTCACATCAGATTTCTTGATATTGTCTGAGTGACACTCTGAGGTGGTCTATCATTCTGAAGTGAAATTGATCTGTGGAAACAGGAAGTTTCTCAATGACACTCTGAGGTGGTGTACTGTCATTTTGAAGTAAGATTGGTAGCAAGATTGAAAATCGAGGCTTTGTTATTTCAATTGTGTGAAACTAATATTTCAAAGCCTCAATTTTTCTCTGAAATACAGTTTACAGGTGGTAGTTATTATTTTTTAATATTCATTCTGTTTTTTTATTTATTTATGTATTTAACTTATTTGTTTATGTATTTATTGATGTTTTTATTTATGATTGACAGACTGACTTATTGACTTGTTACACGCTCTTACTGTAATGCCTATACACATAGTGCAAACCAATGTGGGGACTAGATTGACAGTGTTTTTCAAAGTGGGGGCTGGCTTGACTGCAGTCTCTGTCCAGAGTTCAAAAACACACCTACCAACGCCTAAAGCTCTCTAATGACCTTGTATAATTTGTACACAAACACAAATGTAAAAACATTACAGTACGTAACCCCCATAAAACCATAACTTACATTTCTATTTGTGTGCAGATTAAGCAAATGTGACAAAACATGGTAGTGAGCTTTAGAGGTGTTGGCATAGATATGAAACACTAGATGTGACGTGTCATAACAATTGACAATCTGGGATGCAACCATATGGCAGCCATCTTACCTGGGTTCAGTTTTAAACTTGCTGTAATTGGCACCTGTGGTGAAAGAGCCTTATGTTGTCTTTATAATCCTTGTATTTTTCTACCAATACACCAATACTGTTTTTTATTCAAAGTAATGAGTGTAAGACAAATGTGCCTGCTCACAGTCTTATGCTACGCTAAACTCCTGGCTCCAGCTCGGTACGTAATGCACAGACATGACAAAGGTATCAGTTCTTTCATCTACATTAACTTTTGGCAAGAAAGCCAATAAGCTATAACTATTCTATTAAACTGAAATACCAGGAAAAAAAGATGATTTAAACAACATTCATCATAAAAGCTTCTCAGCAATGTTATGTAAACACAACTTAAATGAATTTGACAAGAATGTAAATGTTTAATTTTGTTTAGACAGCTTTTGTCTAATCTTATAGTACTGTGAGATCAATTGTGTGTAAGCTTTTTATATCCCTTCCTGGCATTTAGATTTGTGCAGAATTTTAACTGGTAACTAACCAGAACCTCTTCTGATCATTCTACGATGTACTCGACAAACACTGTTGTTGAATCTGACCTGTGAGAAGCAGCCTGGCAAGTTCGTACATCGGTTGTCAACTATTCTGAAGATGTATGATGCCAATGTGGTATGTAGTTTGTGTTTAACCCAGATATCTGAATGTACACGTGGAGTGTCAACTTGTGATTAGTTAGTGGTAGTACTTGTGGTTCACAAACTCTTTACATTAGTCTGCTTGTTGTCTCTACTCTTTCAGCAAGCAAGGGATATCAGCATGACAAGAACAACTGCCATCCATTGTCTCCCAGTTCTACTTGGTGAGGGTGACTCTGAACGAACCGCCTGGCCAGGGTGGAAGTAATGGAAAGTGGGCAATTGAAGTCAAGTCTCTGTGGTGGTGGTGGGACTGTATCACAGGGATGCACTGACTATCTATATAAAATCATATATTTAAATCATTTGTAAGTGTTTATCCACAAGGAAACAAATAATTTATGAATGTTTTATTTCTTATAATTGCTTTGAATGACTTGCAAGTGATTCACAATATGTCAACAAGTTACTTATTAATCATTTACTAATTATTTGTTTAGGATTATGTTATGATTTTATAGATGACTTACAACACAATTGTGATATGTTAACGCAGCACGTATCAATCAAGTAAGGACCTATAAATGACTTATGACTGATCATTATTATAAAGTTTTATCTCATTCGGATGGCTTTAGTTTTTAGTTTTAGTTTGTGAAAAAATTAGACAGTTCGGTGAAAACTGGTTCTACACAAAGTGGTGTTAACACATAGATAGGTTAACCATAGTTTAGCTTAACTTGGCAAAACCAGTTTTGAATTTAGAATTAACTGCATTGTGCATTTTTACATTTTTGCTTTAGTAAGAATCTATTTCAACAATTTAAACTAACCAACATAATGATCATACAAAAATGACCCCTGCCACTAGTAGAGCAATAAATGAAATAAATCTAAAGGTAAATAAATACTATTTTTAATGGCTTTAGGCATGCTAGCAGTGTGGCTTTAGAGATGGCAATGTTAGTCCATGCTTTTGTTCCACTGCTTTTGTACAGACACTCATTGTGCCCAGAGATAAATTCTACTTACTGTGGTGATCCCCTGACTTTTCCTCGAGCACTACCATGAGGTTGACATTTGTTAGCATTTAGCTAACATCAGCTAACAGAGCCACTGGCATGGTTGTAGACTCATAGGGTTCCCTAAAATTTGGAACGATTTCCCACTCTATCTTAGATCAGCCTCTTTTAAAACTCAACTCAAAACCTACTTTTATTCTTTAGCATTTGTGTCCACCTAAATTTCGTCCTCCTGTTTCCACTTGTTCCTGTCTGTTTTATAACATACAGTTGTTCTGGTTGTATCTGTGTTTTGCTGCTTAACGTTTTTACTATGTTTTATTTTTCTGTTACCACTTTACAGCACTTTGGTCAACTTTTTGTCGTTTGAAATGCACTTATAAATAAATTTGACTTGACTTGACTTGACTATTTTCCTGAAACAGGGCGTAAAGGCAGATGCAAGAAAAATCCCTGTTGATTAGATAGATGAATAGGAATAGAGCCCTATAAATAGCAGCCAATCAGAGATTCCCCTGAGCTGTAAATGGGGCCTTGACACTGGTGGTGGTGGAGAGGCGAAGCTGTGACATGGCATAGACTGCAATGACAGTAGAGCGAGACAAAATAGGTAAGGTGGTATAATTAGGATTACGTAGTTTTAAAATCAACATTTGAGGCACGCAGTACTCACAGTGTGCCAAATCATGATGATTGATTCATATAGCCATAACACAGACGGGATCAATAATTGACATGAAATGTCCGATTATGATTATAAAGCTCCCCATCTGCTCTGCCTGCAGTTTGCATTACTCAGATATTTCACAGTGAGATTGACAGTGTGTCTTGCTTGGTGAGTCCTGCTCTGCTGTGCTGATTCACAGAGTGGGATGTCATTTTTCGAGGCACAGCAGCTGGCACAGACTCTCCCTCCACTTGCCAAGAACACAAAGCAGGATGCATCACCCTCCTCCGACACTTCTCACTTCAAACCTTCATTATGAATGCAAGACAACAGCCAGCCGATAGGAGCACTGGTGTCAGGTGCCGAGGCAGCAGAGATGAGAGCATGGGTTCTTATGTCTGGATATGTGCCTGCATGTGTGGGTGTTGTATTGTTCCTGTGTTTGCATGTGTGCATATCTGTATATTTCCCTCCAGTTTGCATGTTTGTGTATTTGTGTGAAGCATGCACACCTGCACGTACAGTCCAGAGATCTGGGAAAATAATGATTTTGTTTAAAGAGAGTTGACCTTAGCTGAAGAGGGAGGGAACCTTAAAATCAGCTCTCTCCTGTACTCTCTGTTTCTCTCTCTCCACAACTCTCCGAGTCCACTGACCATACTAAAGCACAAGCAGCAACAATTGTGTAAAGTGGTGATGGAGTCAGACAGTCAGTGTAGTGCCTCTAAGTGCTTCTTTGGGTCTCAGATAATTCATTCATCATGGGTTGTTTAGAAATTACAAATATGAAGCTAGCTTAGCTTAGCATAAAGACTGGAAACAGCTAGCCTGGCTCTGTCCAAAGGTGTCAAAAACAACATTAAAGCTACAAGAACCCCAGTAGTAAGTGTGTCCTGTGTGGCATCTCATTCCACAAACTACATCTGTAACCAGTCAAGCTGCAGTTTACATCCATGTCTGTCCAGACTCATATGACATATGTAATGAAGACTTTAAAGGAATTTAATGAAAGGAATTAAGTATATTTTGTGGCGAAATGGAAGTTATCACCGTATTGACATGTATGACTCAGTGAGAAGCATGCTGTCTTCACTTAGAGACTATTTTCACAGAGGAGTACACAGAGGACTGATAGAGAGCTTCATCACATGGTGCAATGACAATCACCTGAAACTCAATATCAGCAAAACCAACGA
The DNA here is from genome assembly GCA_003416845.1 of Oplegnathus fasciatus. Classification (NCBI taxonomy): domain Eukaryota; kingdom Metazoa; phylum Chordata; class Actinopteri; order Centrarchiformes; family Oplegnathidae; genus Oplegnathus; species Oplegnathus fasciatus. Next base: position 27,987 of record NTHP01001279.1, on the reverse strand, counting down.
ACTTGTGGTGGACTACAAGAGAAACAGGAGGCCGCCTGTCCTAGTTGTCATCCAGGGAGAAGATGTGAAGAGAGTGGACTCATACAAGTACCTTGGGGTCCAAATCAATAAAAAAGTCCAGGACATTATGATGTCACAGTGAAGTTGACCATTGACCTTTTGGGTAAAAAAATGTCATCATTTTATCCTATAATACATTTGTGTGAAATTCTGTAATGATTAGTATATAGGTCACAGTGACGACCAAATTCTAATCAGTTCATCCTTGAGTCCAAGTGGATGTTTGTGCCAGATGTAATGAAATTTCCTCTAGGTGTTGCTGAGATACTGCTTTCACGAGAATGGGACGGACCATAGATATAAAACGCTAGATGTGATGTGTCATAATAACTTGACACTCGGGGATGGAACCATATGGCAGCCATCTTACCTGGGTCCAGTTTTAAACTTTCTGTAATTGGAACCTATGGTGAAAGAGGCTTATGTTGTCTTTATAATCCTTGTATTTTTCTACCAATACACCAATACTGTTTTTTATTCAAAGTAATGAGCATAAGACAACTGTGCCTGTCTAGAATGAACCAAAAAACAAAGATTATTGTACAGCCAACAACCATAGTTGCTGCCCATAGCTGGAGATTGTAAAAAAGGTAAGATGGCGGACATTTTATCCCATGAGTTATGACGTAATGTCATATCTAGTGTTTTATATGTATGACAGTGACCTTGACCTTTGACCACCAAAATCTAATGAGTTCATCCTTGAGTCCAAGTGGATGTTTGTGCCAAATTTGAAGAAATTCCCATTTGGTGTTCCAGAGATATCGCGTTCAAGAGAATGGGATGGACGGACGGACGGACACCCCGAAATAAAAATACAGTATTTTCCTATCAAATGTAGTGGGGTAGAAGTATAAAGTAGCAGTAAATGGAAATACTCAAGTACCTTAAAATTGTACTTACAGTAAGTACAGTACTTGAGTAAATTTATTTTCCATGACTGGTGTTCTCACAGACCAAAACACAGGATGGACCAGCGTACTTTTTGAAAGAGTAAGGGGAGAAAGGGTGGGTCACCTCTTACACTGATGGCTTTCACATTATTCCAGTGTCACGTCCATGCTGGAAAACCATTCATCAGCAGCAGGGAACATACAGTACACACACACACAGCCCATTTGTTTTAATTGTCATCATATAGCTTGTGTCATCAACAGTCTTATGTCTTATTGTACTCGATTTACTGAATGTGACCTGAATGCACATGCATAAAAGTCAGCCAACACTAAAACAAATACAAAATAATACTTATTCTACCTTAACTACGACTATTATGTATATATATATATATATATATATATATATATATATATATATATATAATAATGTTTTGTACAAAACCTGAAAGTGAATTCATGAGATTGTTTTTGTACAGATGAGTTTTGTGAATTGATTTCAATGACAAAAAGCAGGGTAAAACGATATGATAATCCTACTCAGCATTTATTACAACTCTGAAATCCCCTCCATTGCTGCTGTCAGTACTGGAGTAAGTGAGTGCTCGCCATGTTTTCCAGTCCTCGTGCATTGACAACTGCTCTGCCTGATGTTTGCGTCTCTCTGCTCAAGGACTCCTCTAAAGAAAGAGAGATGCATTCAGCAATGACCGCCTCCCATGCAGCTGGCAGGAATTAAATTATGGCCTGCCAGCTCTCGGCTGCTTCGGCAGGGAATTAATTGTTCTTTTAAAATGAAAAATCACATGCTGAGGCTTTGTTTATGGGTGTAGTTTGAAATGTCCTCACCTGTGTGTAGAAAGAACTGTGCTGGAGTCAAATTGCAATAAGCTCAGTATTGAGTATTGTAGGTTACATTATTGTAGGAGTGTTATGGTGTCTTGAAACGTAAAACTTGTTCCATCAAATCCTTGTTCACAGTAATATTGCATTTAAAGCAGAAGTCCAGGGGCTTCATTTATCAAAGCATAGATAGAACAAGTTGTAATTGTGTGTGTAGGAACTATCTGTACGAACAAGAAAACTTATGTATATCAAACATGCTCACACACAAGCAATGAACAATGATAAATCACTTGTAGTACATCCATCTGCTCGTGCACTACAGGCTCATTTACATACATACATGGCCTCGAAATTCTAGATATGGTCAACACATCGCTTTGAAAGTCCTAGTAGCCGTAATGTAACATTACTTATTGTGGACAAAAATAACAGCAAAAAGACGAAAAACCTCACAGACAATGAGGTTCAGATACTGTAGCATCCTGGGAGCAGGCGTGTGATAAAGCTTCCCAGCATGTACTGGGGCAATGGATTTATAGAGACAAGTCTCGTTTTATATACAGTATGTTCCTGCACAGTCACATTATTTTATGTCCTATTGCGTTCTACAATGTTTCCCATATTTCCACACTTCATTTTTTGACATATAATTAGTTATTACCAGTGAAGGAGGTTAGACTGTGAGTGATGCACAATTCTTCAAGATCTCCCAACCATGCACTGGTATATATTCAGTTAAAATGATGTTGCTCCTGTCATATTACCTGTCATAAATCCGCTGTATAATGTTGTACCGTCTCCCCATTAACATTTTGTAGCAGAGAACCCGAGATTATATTCAGTCTTTTATTTTATACTTAATATTTATTTTTTTTAATCCTTATCTGCGAAATCACTAAACCTGCCCATTTACACTACTGATATCATTGGAGTGGGCATTAGTAATGGCCAATGACATCACCTCCTTGCATCCCATTTAAAAGTAACAGCTGAATGGGCCAAGAGGAGAGTGCAGGAAGCTTGTCTGAGGTTAAAACTGGAGGCATGAAGTCTGGGGGCTGGACTCCCCCTGTAACAGACAGAGTACATGTGGAAAACCCAACTAAAGCCATGAAAATGGCTCATTGCACCTGCACTTGCAGTAAGAAATGGTCATCCATGCCAAAAAAACAATCAACTGTTCAATCAAACCTTGGGGGCGGAACCATGGATGGAGCTTATCATCACTGACACAAACTGATGGCATCCATGACAGACGTTAAACAATTTTCTTTTAAGGTCATTTTTTATGCAAAATGCACTTTTTCATGGCTTTTCAACATTAGTATGTGTCCCCGGTGTGTCTAGAGACCCACAAAGTATGAGAAAAGACCCTCCTCTCTCTTTTTCTCTTGCTCTATCAGTAAACACACATTCCAAAAAGCCAGTCAAATTTTCCTCCCCTTGTAACGTAAGAGACCTGTGTAACATAGCACCACCTCCAGCTAGGTGACCATCCCCGCCGACCGGAATACCTGATGAATCTACCTGAAAATGCTGAAGGAGCAAAGCACAAATTATTCTTTTGTTGTCTTCAAGAAACAACACAAAGTCTTCATGTACTCCCACCATCTGAGGATGTCAAGACCCAGTGGACTAATTTTATTTTTGATGGAAATGTGCCCACAACAATTGGAAAACTCTTATATGCATGCGCTTATTTGAACTTATTTGATTTCATGCATGTAGACGGGTCAAAAAACCTGGTCCGCATAACATTCTGACTAAAAAAATGCAAAAGAATTTTGCTAGTAATCCTTTACTACAGGTAGTAAATAGTGACTGTAAGTAACATTTCACTGTTTCACAGTTAAACTTTATTACAGTGTCGACAGATCACAATATAAATTATACAATATTCTCTACAGTATTTTGAAAGGGTATCAAGCAGATACAGATCTGCAGCTTTGACAAACATTTCACGGCATAAATGACAATAATTGTCTGACAAGTGAAAACTTTTCAAGTGAAAAGATCCATATTACTGTGAAACATGAACACAGTACAATCCTCGCAGTAGCTGGAGATACTTTCGTTACTGAGTTTTACGTCACTGTCACTGGTCTGCTGTAACTAATGTGTAATCAGGATAACACATGGGGACAGTTGCTACAGTAATCACTTTGCTATTACTTTGATTACTTTTGTATGTTTATGAGGTGTCTTTTTACCAGAAATAATTACTTGACTAATGTTTCACATCTTCATTTCATATCATACACTCCATCCCCCACATCATGACAAATACTATCAGTATTTACATTACATATTGTGCTATATGCACTCTTAACACGTTACCTCTGTATCTCTTCGCAACAAATGCTTTCTACTGCTGATGCTTTTCACTGGACTCTGTAGGTCACTTCTCACAAATGTATCTGTAAAGAAAAATGTTTATGGTTTAGAGAGTGTATGCATAATTACTAAGCTAACATTATGTGACAGAGACATATGAATAGCAGTATTTACCTGAGGCAAACGTCAGGGAAACCTGTAATCTTGGTTGCCGATGTTGTTCATTTCTCCCCAATTTTTACTGCGGACAAACATTTGATGGGTCTTACACCTGCATTACCCTTCAATATTAGACTTAGCTAAAGATATAGCCTAACATATATATATATAACACATACCTGGTTGTGAGAAGTCCTATCCCTACCATACATAATCATATCAAGCATCCATTAACCAGACATGTATCTGTAGGCCCATGTATTAAGACAAGCAAACACACAAACCTGAATTTGATCAGTTTTGTGTTTCTAAGCGATAGGAACAGATTATCATTCAAGAGTTTTCTTTGGGATGTGCAAAACAACAGTTTAACATTTATTATTTTCTCATTCTTTAGAATAAAACAGAACTTTATTTTAAGAAAAACAATATATATAAAAACACCATGTAACAATTTCTTTCAGTAGAGCAAACAACATTTTTGATATAATCATCTTCACATTGGCATGTACTCGTTCAAGAATGTTTCTTTTAACAGCGCAAAATAGCAATTTACATATCATTCTTTTGAATAAAACAGACCTGGTATTATGAAAGAATTTCAATCATTAGTGTAAAAACATTTTAGATTTCAGATGGAATCTTCAAAACAAAAGAACAATTAATTATTAATTAATTATTGAAATATATGTATTTTACAGCCACTGAACCATGACCATGAACCATCGCAAGAAGCACCAGAAGCACAAGCAGCTCTCTCATACAATCGAAAAACAGCAACGGGTACATTTTACTCGTTGGCGGTTCTAGTGTTAAAAATCGATATGATTATTATACATAGCCACAGAGTGCTCCCTCTCCCTGTGTCCTCAGCAGCCTCTGATGCATGTTGTTTGATGTCACAAATTCCTCTGTGTCTAATGGAGAAAACCTGGTGGCAGACGGCGCAGTTGGCCTCGTACACATTCTCCATCACTTTTCTTGCCAGCGGACTATGCTCGAGGTTGTCAATTTTAAAATCTCATGCCGCTGTCAGGCGTAACGCTGTCACTCACGAGTCATGATTGACACCGCTTCTCATTGGTCGTGAGTCACAACCTGTTTGGGTAGTGGAACAAAACATGACAGACAGGCTGAGGCATAACAGGGCAGGAGGATTTCCGTCTATCTCATACAAATCATCCTGTCTCTCAAAAATACGCAACAAAGCGCATCCCGTATCAATTCAGTATGGAAGTTATGTTACAATCTGTTCACACATTGGCAACAAAAAATGATTTAAAAATGCTTAATACATGTAAATTGTTACATACAGCCCCTTTTAACATATGTTTTCCATTTAATTTGACAGGGTCCATACATACATACATAAAGGAAATACTTACAACAATGTGTATTGTATTTCACTTTTTTCTCTTTTTTCTTTCTTTTTCTCTTCGGTTTGTTTTTAAATGAGGCATTTTAAATCTTCCATACTTGCTCTTCATGCACCAACACAAGGACACAAACTCTGAAAAAAGCAGGTTCTCTGTAAAATTGTAATTCTTTTCTTTAACAATCCAAAGCTTGCATGCAAACTAAAAATGGGCTTAGTAATGTTAGAATGAAAGCTTAGTGGGCACAAACAGAATGAAAATTATATATGGTTAGTTAAGGAGTGGGAGGACTTGTTTTGTGAAAAATTGCATTTTGATCACATTAGCACCACTTCGCTGGCATGAATACCTCAGAGGTGCTATATGCGAGTACAGTAGTGCTTTACATTCATGTGTCCACACATCGTTGTTTTGGAAAAGAACTCTTAACTCAACTTCCATTAAAACTAACTGCTCTGTTCTGTGGGAAATCAGTACTCATTACCAAGCCTAAAAAGTGACTCAATTTACTGTCTTTCTTTCTTTTTGGTCTTGATATAAATTTCAGTATTTCATCAGGTTGATGTACATCCACTTGTGAAGTAGAGGTACAGAGGAGGTTAGAATAAGACAAAGATTAGGAGAGAGAGGGAAGACTTGAGGATACTCACCTTGGTTTATATCTTCTGTATATCTAATATGATTTATTATGTGTTGTTACTGAATCTGGAGCTGTCTTAATGGTGGCTTGAACACAACAGGCCACCAGACTTATTCTATTCATGCCCCAGAGCATTGTGGTATATCATTTGTAGACCTATGGGTGAGTCTGTGTCACACACACAGCCATCATTCTAAAAATCAGAATAAAAATTAACTATAATTCAATGAGTTATTGATTCTGCATCCCTGCTTTGATTGAATGTGTGAGTATCCTTTGCTCTCTGTGACAAAACACATAGCAAGTCATGAAAAAACATTGTTGATGTCAAAGTGAAATGCTGATATTGAGTGCTGGAGCTCCAGATTAGATCACCTCACAGGTCTGACTGCTGAAAAAAGCAGTGTGTCTCATAGAAAGGTATACTAATAAGATTTAAAAAAACAGAACCAAATGCCATGTACTGAGGGAGAAATACAGTTTTAGTTTTGTAAAGCAATCTACGATAAGATTATCAGTGTTTCATCAGATTTCATTTTGTATAGAACAGGCAATTATTGTTTATATTTGCCAATTATATTTGTAAAATGCAAGTGTATATAAGAATTATAACCGTTAAGCACAAAACAGGGGTTGAAAGATGCATCCACCACTTAGTAATGTGTTACAGTAATGTGATGACTTTTTTCACTGGGCAAGTAACTTGTCCAACACTGATGTGTACTGGGGAGCCAAACTATTATGGTAAATTCTGTGCATCCTCCCTCTCATCAAGTGATTACTTATATCTATCATGTCTCCCACATAATCCATGCTTTCAGAAGAACTGTCTTTCTTTACCTGTATTACATCTCTCATGCATGGATCATGTATTTGCATTTTGAGATATCATGCTAATTTTGTGAACATGTGAGGAAATCAGGCTCAAAAAGCAGAATACTGCAACTACATGAAGCTACAGTATGTGATCAGTAATTTAGTATTGTAAATCAGGTAATTCAGCCAAGTAAAAAAGAACCTAGAAAAGGGTGTTGTTCACCTACATCAGAATCAGACTTATTGCCAAGTAGGTTTTCACATACAAGGAATTTGTTTTGTGGATTGCAAATATAATTATGACGTGTTAATAACAGACACTGAGTTCACTGTTACTCACCATCCTTAAGGATGTCAAGAGGATATGCTCGCATTATTGCCTTGTGATTTAGGTAATAAATCAGCCTTCCCTCCTTCAAATGAAATGTGACTGTGTGGAATAAATTCATGAATACTGTAGTGAGCACAGCCTTGGGAGGTGAGTGTCTCACAGACATGCAAGATCCACAGAACTGACATTTCACCTCCCACTCTGGAGATGTATGGGAGAACTGTTTTCTTTACTTTTTGGATTTAATAGTTCTCTGCCCCTCTCTCGCCCTGTTGCTCTCTCTCTCTCTCTCTCTCTCTCTCTCTCTCTCTCTCTCTCTCTCTCAATTCAATTCAAAGGGACTTTATTGGCGTGAAAGTTTCCAAAACAATGTTGCCAAAGCACAAAAATTATTTATAATCATACAATTCATTATTTACATATATACAGTATATTCTGTGTGTGTGTGTGTGTGTGTGTGTGTGTGTTAATGAATGGTTTATGTTTAGGGATGAATGAAGGGGTACAGTGGTGATGAATGAATCCACAGTTAACAGTAATGTTATGGATTGTAGGTAGTAACAGAGTAATTCACTCAGTAACCATCTCTACAATTACATTTCAACAGATCACATCACCCTGTGTGTGTGTGTGTGTGTGTGTGTGTGTGTTAATGAATGGTTTATGTTTAGGGATGAATGAAGGGGTACAGTGGTGATGAATGAATCCACAGTTAACAGTAATGTTATGGATTGTAGGTAGTAACAGAGTAATTCACTCAGTAACCATCTCTACAATTACATTTCAACAGATCACATCACCCTGTGTGTGTGTGTGTGTGTGTGTGTGTG
>NTHP01001278.1:2135-34798 GCA_003416845.1 Oplegnathus fasciatus | reverse complement strand
ACAGGACATTTGAGGACGTCACCTTGGGCTTTGGGAAACAGTGATCAACATTTTTCACAGTTTTCTGACATTTTATGGACCAAACAACTAATCGATTAATCGAGTAAATGATCGACAGATTAATCGATAAGGAAAATAATCGTTAGTTGCAGCCCTAATTATAGGTATTGTTTTTATGAATACTCAACATTATTACTTATGTTTTTTCATTTCATGCATCTTACTTATGATTATGTGAAATTCACAGCTTCCACCCAGTTACAGTACAGTTCAGTGCATCACATCACATTTCCACACAGTCAGGGAAATAAAAAGTGTGCATCCTGGTCAAAGTTTAGTTATAAAATCCTCTCTCCTGATTGGCTATAGAGTCAGTCACACTGGGCGGCAGTAGAAGTGGTTGTGCCAGCGTCTGGTTCAAAAGTAGTTTAGCCGACTTCACTAACATTGAGCACCAGAGCTGAGATTTTGAGACTTTGTAAAAGTTTACAGCCTGCCATGTTGTATTTTCACTGGTGATTCAAATCATTGATGTTTAGGGGGCAGCCCTACTAGCTGTGAAATTTTATGGAAATCAATGTTGCCAATGGAGCTGCTTTGTAAAGCTTGAGGACCACCCTCTTTTAAACAAGCATAAATAAGCTTTCTAAAACAAAGTGTTGAGTCACCCTAAATAACTGACATCAACTACCATGGGGTTCCTGAAGTCAAATTGTCTGTATTTGTCAATGTTTACCATTTGATAAATAAAAATGATGTTGGTGGATTTTACATTCATATTGACAACCCCCAGGATAGCAGCACAAAAGAACTGTGTTGTATACTGGATAACTATGGACTGACTCAGCATGTGACGGAGCCCACACACAATAAGGAGCACACTCTGGACTTTATCTCCAGGGGTCTTAACATTCCCAAGGTTGTGGTGACTGATGTTGCTCTTTCTTATCCCTGCATTTCCTTTGAGATGATCTCTGCGCACACAAATGTTCAATCAGAGTTAATCATAAAATGGTATATCACTGAAAGCAACAGTGAATTATCATCATTATAATAATCAGGCTTTCTCTTCCATACTGTACCTGCCCTTGCTTGGGTCTCAGTCAATGATCTTGTAGATAATTTCAGGTCTAAAATTATGAATGTCATTGATGCCGTTGCCTAAAGTTAGTCCACTAAGACAAAGTTAGTAAGGAAAGAGCATCATGGAGAGATGCCATGCTGGTGCCTTTTTTACTACTGTTAACAGGATGACAAACCCTCCTGTGTCAGTAGCCCCTGAATTTTTATCCACTACATTATGCAATAAATTTGACTCCTTCTTCACTGGCAAAATTCAGAAAATTAGAAGAGCTGTGCTCCATATCATGTACAATTATCATGACACAGTTGGATCCTATCAGCTATAAAAACCTTGAAAGAAATTGTGCAACATCTGAAATCCTCCTCCTGCTGCCTTGATATTCTACCTACAAATGTTTTTAAGGTTTGGGGGTCCCACAGCTTAACCACACGCCTTGAAGCTTGAAGCCAAACATAACATAAGTGTGACAGCACAAAGATAGAGATGGGAGACCATTAGGAAGCCAGGCAATGGATTTCAACAACGCAACTGTAGAGTTTGGTTTATGAGGCAGTGCTCCTGGTCCCACCCAGGGAACATAACCCATTGTCTCATAACCTGTGCAAATTGCACCACACAACCAAGAGCTGCCCGCTGAGCCATGAGAGGAGCACGTTCGGCCCACAGTTCTAGGCAGACAAAGATTTCCCAAACAAACATGACAGGTAGAAGGCCACAGTCTGCAACATTCTCTGTCACAAGAGGATATCTCCTTGCAGTAAAGCGGTTGAAGCTGCCATAGCCAGCTGTGATCACTGATGCAAACACCCTGAAGATGTGATTCTTGTCAAACAGAGCTGCAGAGATGCAACACATCCTGCTGGAGGCAAGGACACAGGTCGACAAAACTGTCCTAGCACCAACCCGTGAGCACACACCCAAAGCGTCCCATATGCCTTGGGAGTTTAGAAGGTTCACTGACCATGGCTGATCCAAGCCACTGCTCTTGGAGTCAGGCCTCTGTACCACTTGGTGCCAGGGTCCTTTGGTGCCACCACCCTGGCAGACGCTCCATCTTGATTCTGCAGAGTAACTGCATCAACAGCCTCAGAGGCAGAAAGACGTGAAGCTGGCTAGGGGACATACTGGATGAGGGAGGATCGCTGAAAGCCAGGGAGAACACTGTGCAACTTCCCTGCTTGCAAACAGGTTGGCCAGCGGCTGACCAACGACGCTGGCAAAAGGACACTATAAGGAAGAGTGTCCACTCATTGGGAGACTTGGTAATGTGCCATGCTCTCAGGGAACAAAAAATTGACTCTCAGCCTTCCTGCAGAAGTTGGGGAACCTTGTGTCCCCTCCCTGCTTATTCAGGTAGGCCACCACAGTGCTGTTGTCCTACCTCAGCATGATGCATTTGCTGGTAACTGAGGTGGAAATGGAGCAGCCTGCATCATTTGTTGTGGTTCAGGTGGGATTCCAGCCACAGAAACCATAACACTTAGCTCCCTACTGTGCGGCCACCCTAGACGTGTGAGCGGTTAGTCAAAACAGAGGCATGACCATGTCCACTGTGACCCCAGCAGCTGTCTCCACATGCTATAGTGGGCACAATAGAGCTACTATGTGTTCATCTGACAGACCATATTACATGAATCCAGGCAGAGCACAGTATGGAATTCACAGGCTTGGCTGTTTGAAGTGATGGGGCAAGAATCAGCCAATTATCTTAGGTTAGAACACTCGCCTCTGTCTCTGAGATTGTTTCGGTGCAGTTTACACATACTTGGAGATACATGCGCATGGGCCAGAGAACATCCAAAAAGAGAGGCTGCAGTTCTGAAGACCTCCCCAGAGGCAAACCATATCATTGATGTGGACATATGCGTCTGTACAGCTATGGCAATAGCCAGTCGCATGTAGGCGCATCAGCAGACGTTGCAGTATGCAAAAAGCCGTTACATGGCGTATTGGTCCAAAACACGTGGGAAGATCCATATCGACCGCATGTCTCCTGACATCTCGTGGAACCAGAAAAGGAGAGGACTAAAGTGTCCTGTGTTCCTCCATATAGGAGCCTAGTGATGGCTCCTTTTCTCACTTCCCGCTTCAGTGCCACCGTCTCAGTGGAGCTGGAGAGGGAGGTGTAAGATGCCCCTGAATGAAGTTGGCAGCAAAACAGGAGAACGTACCCCCTCCTCATCATCCTGTCCAGCCAGGGAGAGGGAGAACTGCTGATTTGTATCCACGCTGAATAGTGATGTGATGTTGAGGCTGGGGAGATAATCCCATTGTTACCGACCCGCAAAGGACGAAAGGACATGTATGGGGGGCTGCCGGAATGGAACTGGGATGCAGGCATCTCTATGCCAAAACTCTCATCAGTGGAGAGGCCGTATGAATGAGCAGGAAAGAATGGGAGGCAAAGCTAGACTCCCACGATCAGCAGCATATCCCTCAGAGAAAAACACTCACCGATAGTATGTTTAAGGTAATTTCCACTGGGAAATCGGTCTTAACTCTACTCTAGAGTATCAGTGTTTTAAAATTTCCATCCTATGTGGGAAAACAGAGATGTGGGGCAGACATCTCCCCTGGAGACTGAGCACACACCGTTCTCATTTTGATGTCAAGGGGAGGGGGTGACTCGCCTAAAAGCCACTTCCTTCCCGGTGCAGGAGAAAAGTAACTAGAGAATGATGTCGTGCCTCAGTGATGAAACTGTCTGTGACCATGTTTTGAGGTAGGTTAACTGTACTGAAGCCCGGTTGTGCATCCCTGTGCGCTCCCGTGTGCCTGGCACAGTTAGGACACAAGTGAAAGCCAAGGATAAGAATTACCATGGAGGTAGGAAAAAAAATAAAAGATAAAAATACTCTCCTTAAAGCAGCTTCCTCTCCAGTACTGGAGAATGGTGCCACCCTTCCGTGATGAAACCTTCCGTGACCATGTGCCAGGGCAGAATCATCAAAAATTATCCATGCGTGAGCCCAGATGTGCGTTCCTGTGCGTCTGGCACAGTTAGGGCACAAGTACGGACGGACGATAATAATGGAAATGAGGAGAAAATTGCCCACCCTGCCTCAGTTCATCACCCAGCGAGCGGGCTGGCATGGCAGCACGCGGTGATGTGCCCGAATTTTCTTCCCCTTCTCCACCTCACATGAAATGGGGAGAGAAGTCACCCCATCCCAGGTGGGAAAAATAAATACCTCACTGAGAAGCATAGTATTGCGTTTCCATGCCCCCAGCGCAGGGAATACTCAGCGAGCAGGGGTATGGCAGAGAAAACAGAAAGGTGAGAGGCCAGGGAAGAACGAGCATCAGACATCAATTTCCCCTTATTCACCTCACCTGAGTTGAGGAGACAGAGACAGACGCTACCTCCTGATTGTGTGTTGAGTGCAAAGATCTGTCTCAGGGTGCCGAGGCAGAGCCTCGATGGGGTCAACAAATAGCGAAGCCCCATTAGAGGGCATAGCACGTACGTAATAGAACTGCAGTTATTAAGCACTCTTAATTAAGAAAAAAAAGAATAATCTAGACACCTCACTAATGAGAAAGTACAGGTCCATTTCAAACCTTTTTAAGTAAAATAATTAAAAAGGATTTTTTCAACAGCTTACCACCCTCTTGGCCCTAAACAATTGTTGAATTGAATTGGTGTTTTCCAGGCAGGATTTCGACCACACCACAGCACTAAGACTGCTCTTGTTAAGCTCTTGAATGACATCCACTTGAACACATAGAGTGACAAAATTTCTGTCATGGTATTACAAGATATCAGTGCTACATTCAACATGGTCGACCACTACATATAACTAGACAGACTGGAAAACTGGGTGGGACATTCTGGCACAGTGCTAAACTGGTTTGAGTCTTATTTGAAGGAGAAGGATTAATTTGTGTCAGTAATTACACATCTGATTGTACAAAAATGACAAGTGGAGTTCCCCAAGGCTCCATTCTCGGGCCTCTTCTTACCTCTAATTGCTAACACAGACCACAACCCAGGCCAGAAATCTTAGTGTAGTCATGGACACAGATCTAAATTTTAACACCCACATTAAGACACAAAATCAACCACACCTTGAGAATATATCAACAACTAAGGGACTTATGTCTTGGCAGGATTTAGAAAAACAATGACCATGCGTTTATCTTAAATAGGCTCGACTACTGTAACGCTGTCTTTACAGGTCTCAAGGTCAGACAGCTGTAGCTGATTCAGTGCTGCTGTTGGAGTCCTCACTAATACCGGGAGAGACCACAACAGTCCACTTCTCAGATCTTTGGATTGGCTTCCTGTTTGTTTTCATTTATTTTAAAATACTACTGTTGGTTTCTAAAGCACTGAATAGTTTATTTCTGATATGCTGCTCCGTTTTGAACCATCCAGATCTCTCAGATCATCTGGGACAGGTCTCCTTACTGTTCTCAGAGTCAGAACTAAACATAGAGAAGCAGAAGTTCTTATGCACCCCATATCTCCCATTCAGCTTGAGATCTCCTCCCATCTCAGTTCTTTTGCGTCAGGGCTTAAGAATTTTCTCTTTGCCATTGCCTTTTATTAAATTTGAGTCTATTTATTCATATCTTGCACTGCATTATAGCTGCACTGTGACTTTTATTCTCCTGTTTTACCTGTTGTATTCTGTTTTCGTTTAATTTTATTTTCTGTTATTTTTTATTTTACTCTTTAATATCTTGTCTTGATGCCTTTTATTTCTTATGTAAAATACCTTGTTGTTGAAATGTACTATACAAATTAACTTGCCTTGCTTTAATGTTCGCATGCAATATTATAATATATTACCCTGCTAATTATTGTGATATTTGTTTTGCTAGTGTTTTCATGCAAGTGTTTTGTTTTGCTACTGTTTCTTTAGCATGCTAAAATGTTGGCAACAGTCTAATATTAGATTTTAAATATTTTATATAAAAATAGACAAATATATAACAAAACAACTGGGAAGCTAACAGACAGAACACACAATGGCAAAGACACACTTAACCACAGAGAGAAAAAACAAGAAAATAACAGGGGTTCATAAATATATAAAATAAAACAGGTCAGGGCATTGTAGATGACTGTAGTCCTGTAAGTGTGTGGTAATGAGCATTACTGTGTGCCCATGACAGTAATGTCTGCTCTGCTCATGGTCAGGTGGCAGCAGGGAAACACCCTGCTTTAGCGTGCCTCTGGCATTCCTGTGCTCCCACAAAGAAGAGCCAAATGAGTACATGGGTGCCTTTGTGTTCTCAGGACTGGAATGCTGTGCCAGGAGAGGAAGCCCTCCCTCTGGCTGTAATCAGTCCATAATGCAAATGAATGGGCTAATTGTGATCACTTCCAACCCGGTTACAATTAGTTACAATGATTACAATAACATAACTAAATATAACTACTTTATTCTACATTTAGACCTTAGTTTTCTAATTCAAAAAACTTCCCTCAAGTGTTCAGTAATCATGGCTATGTAGAAGGCAGATGATCAGTTGTTGGTGCAGTTGTCACATTGCTGATACAAACATCAGTTGTCAAACACACTAATTAGGTGAACAGTGCTTCTTGCGTGTGTGTGTGTGTGTGTGTGTGTGTGTGTGTGTGTGTGTGAGAGAGAGAGTGTGTGAAGATGGTTGCTACAAAAAGTCCCTTAATAAGCCTAAGGGATGTGATGCTGCCATGTGTTTCTGCTGTCTGCCACAGTGTCTTTTTTTTTGACAACACAGGAAGTAGTGTGATGTTCACACAGTAAAGAAGAACAAAATATGTGACTTTATGCTTCAAGTCACCATTGACTTATTCAGTATTTAACCAAGAATGGAAGGATACTTGTGTAACCCAGGTTCTCTGAGTGGAGAGACTGTATCTCTCCACAGTGGTTTGGTCCACTGGCTCCCATCCGCCAAACCCCACACACGTTAGCCCTTGAACACGCTGGTACAACCCTTAAGTTATTTAGTTATCCAGTAGGCCTACATATAGTCCAGTGTTTCCGCTGGTAACGTTTGGCGGGCTGACATGGCAAAATCACAGAAGAAAACAAAACATTCTGCGATCAATCATGTGATCCACTTTCTCAATACATACGCAGTTGTTGTTGCTGCGCAACACATTTGTTACTCTATGTTTTGGAGCAGCCTGGAGCTGAAGAGATGACATAACCTGGAGACGCACTGACCCCAGAACATTGTCCTGTGTTAAGTAAGCCCACCAACAGCGATCCACATGCAGTCTGTGTGTTACAAACACTCTGGACTTCAGATGGGTTAACAAACTGTTTGAGCACCTACCTGCCTTGCCTCCACACACACCTGACCTATGAGGTCCTCACCCTCTGAGTCAGAACCCAGGACATCAATTTCAGCTTCATCAATTGCATCTGACATGAACGCCCCATGTTACTGAGGATAGACTTCATAGTTCTAAAAAATAGCCAAAATGCTCTAAATAATGCTGGGTGTGAGTATACCCTTTGCTCCATAGGGGTTGTGTTACACATTAGATTTTTAAGGGCATTTTGAATCTTGGATGAGTTTCAGTATGTGATGATGTCATATCAGGCTGGTTGTTAACGGAGCTACATGAGGCTATTTTCAAACAGAGAACATAGAGGGGGATGAGGTTCTCGTGGCCTTTTCAAGAGCTGGAATTAAACAATGACTTGGTTTCTGACCTGAACAGATTAGTCTCACTCTGGGGTCAGCGGGCGTGATACTTTAGTATGTATTCACCCACCCACCCACACACACACACAGTTGCTGAAAGCTGCTATAAATACTCGTCCTATCAGACATTAGCCTCTGTGGGCCTTGCCATTGGCTCATCCAGTTGGTGATAACAGCTGTCTGACTGGCTGCTTGAATCTCTCACAGTCACATGCAGTCGTGACTAAGGTGAGAGCTTTAAAGGAAAAATGCTACATTCTAGAGCTGCTGTTTTGTACTGATGTTGAGCAGTGATAGAGGGAGAAGAAATGCCAGTTTCTACTCCAACAGCAGTCTCATTAGCTCAGAATGCAGCTATAAGCTGGAGTTTGGGTCCTCTGGCATTCAGAGTAATAACCTAAGTGGGCCATGTAGTAGAGTGAGGAAAAGTGGGAGCAACAAAGAATAAATTCATCAGATCACAAAATCTGGTCGGGTATTAAACCTCAGTACCCAAATGCTTTGGTAGATTCTTAAGGTGTGTTCAGACTGAACACAAAGGGAAGCAGATCTGGAAACAAGGAGGCTTCATACTAAAACATAATCAAATCTACAAACAGAGGGAATTAGAAATAAAGACCTGTCTCAAATATAAGCCTGCTTATAAGCAAAATAAGCAAATATGTATTGAGCATAGCCTAAAAATATCGAGATATTATTCAAGATTTATAAGCCGTATCACCCAGCCCAAATCACATGCTATGACATCATCATCATCACCACAGGAAAAATGACATGTACAGCTGCCCTTTTTAGGCAAAGCTGCTTGTTAATTGGTCGATTTTTTGATTGAGCCTCTTTAAATTTAATTTACCAAACATACATCAGGTTCAGGTAGGTTTTCCGTGGGATTGGCACCAAAATCCAGGTATCAAAAATGTTCAAACTATACATAGCCCTTGCTATAAGAGTATATGTCAGTGGAGTTTTGTTACTGTGACAGAACATGGAAACATAATCACTGTATGAGTTAACACTGTGCTGTGTTGGCTGTCATCATGCTCCCAGCCCAGTTGAACCTAACGCTGTGTGGGTTTTGTGGTTTGTAGGTATGACACTGGTAAAGACGGCTTCATCGACCTGATGGAGCTGAAGCTGATGATGGAGAAGCTGGGAGCTCCACAGACCCACCTGGGCCTCAAGAACATGATCAAAGAGGTGGATGAAGACTTTGATGGCAAACTGAGCTTCAGAGAGGTGAGAGTGTGACTTCAGTAGGGATTGGTGTGTCCTGCTACTGTACTGTGTGGCTTGTAGTGATGCTTCAAGTGATTTCATAACGTCAAGGTTGCTAAATATTAACTTTCATCATCATCAGTTTTAAATACTTGGTCATACAAAGACAGTCACCCACATAATATACCCACACAAGCAGCCCCATTGACTAGTGCGATTGCTTGGCCCTCAGTATTGCTGCTTGCAGCTTTCTCGAGAACCGCTCATCCAACTTCACACTCGACACTGCACTTCCTTGGGTCCTCAGCAATACACCCACCAAGTGTGAAATAGGGCTGAACGATATGGGAAAATAATGTAATTGCGATTTTTGGCTGGACTGCGGAGGGCACCAAACGGGACCGCAAGGCCCTGCAAAGAGTTCTGCTGAACGTATCATAGGCAGCATTCTACCCTGCCTAAAAGACATTTACACCAGGCGGTGTAAGACTAAGGCTAGGAGAATCATTAAGGATCCCAGCCACCCAGATAACGGCCTTTTCTCCCTGCTGCGGTCGAGAAGAAAATACCAGATACACCAGGCCAGCACTAAGAGGCTCAGGAAGAGCTTCTATCCTCAGGCCAATAGGATCCTAAATGAGGACACTGCCTAAGAATTGCCCTAAGACTATTTTAATTACTTATTATTCAAAGTTACTACAACTATAGTTAACATTATTATTTATTACTATTTTATTCTTTATTCTTATTCTATTTTATACTTATTTTTTACTGCACAATTAGCTAGCTAGCAGACATACATTTCACTATGATTATACTCTGTATGATTATACGTGACAAATAAATTAAACTTGAACTTGACAACCGACGTACTGTTCATCTTTGACACCAAAGTCACCTCTTGCTCTTCGGTGTTCGGTCCTGCCGAGGCCAGTTTCACACGGTAGTACTTCTCGCATCAAAGCTTTGCGCGTGGCATTTTACTAGTTGTTTTCCTCATCTTCTCTCACTTGCATATATTACGTGGAGCGTAGGCCAGCGTGTGTGCACGTGAAGCCCACGGGGCCAGGTGTTTTCGACCCTCTGGTTGGTTAGATTGTGTAGCATTAAAAAAACAAACACTTTTTTCTTTTAATTCCACCTTTGGCGATTTGAAAAATGCATTCTATTACATCGTAATGTCGGTTTGAATTCGATTAATTGTTCAGCCCAAGTGTGAAGTCAATTGGAGTTATGATTGTCGAGATAATCGAACAACAGACAGACAGACAGACAGAGACTCCCTCCATTGATAGTTAGATGATCATTGTCGCTCATTTTTAGACTTATAAGTAACAAGCATCAAATGTTCATGTGTTCAGCTCTGTGTGTTTTAAAATAAGAAGAGACAGTATCTTCAGTGTGTGTGCATGAACACAGCAGGAGTGAACTGCAGATGGCTGTAACACCTGTAGTAGATGTTATTATCTCTGTTCATCTCCAATCATACTGCAAATGATATTTGCATATATGCTGAAATCATGAATCCACACTGAGCATTTTAAAGTAGGCCTTAAAGGAGTCTGGTCCAAGGCTGGATGGCAGGACAAAGATGGAAACTGCAACTGAAGCGACATACATAGTTTGTCTCTTGTCTTTCAGCACAGCAAGGAAACAACTTTCTTTACTGAATGTATTTGTACTTGAATCTTTCTGCAGTTCCTGCTGATCTTCCGAAGAGCCGCAGCTGGAGAGCTGCAGGAGGAGAGCGGTCTGATGGCTCTGGCCAGACTATCTGAGATCAACGTCTCCACTGAGGGAGTGATGGGGGCCAAAGACTTCTTTGAAGCCAAGGTACTCTATGTGTGACATTTACCTTCAGAATGACAATACTTATTTTGTAGCTTCTTTAGAAGCATGTTAAATATTACGACTTGCATTTATACGTACTTTATTGTGCTGGTCAATCATTTTTTGACTCACCAGATTATTTCTAGGCACAATGGGACAAACCAACAGTGGTAGTCGCATATTTGTATTATGCAGCTTTTATTGCAGTGCGTTTTTCAAGATAAAAGCTGAAGGCTGAGGGCGAAAAAGCCAACACTTAGATGTACAAATGAAACTCTGACCATCTGGCCAAGGACAAAGGTCCCCAATCCAGTATAATGGGTCTAAATGCATCATAAGCCGTGTTTCCACCAGGCAGTCCGGTTCAGTTCAGTTCGATTCGTTACACATTAGAACGGTTATTTTTGTGTTTCCATTGTCAAAAGTTGTGGATGGTACCAATGGAACCGCTCTATACCGTCCCCTTTTTCTGTTACCCCTCTGTAGGGGTACCTAGCACACAGACCTGGTACTAAAAGGTGGAGCTAGAAACACTGCAGTCCGCTGATTGGTCAACAGAATCTTCACTCTACCTTACCTGCAGAGGTGTACTGCTGCCGGAGCGAGGCCAGCGAGTGGGGCGACTGAGGCTCCGGGACTTTTTTTCCAAGTGGGGAAACAGAATATTCACAGTTCACATAATCCGGTTGAAATTCATAAACAGTTTATTAAGCTGTGAAGATCCGATCATCACTGAAGCGTATTTCATGTAAGAGAGCGAATAAAAACAAACGGAATGGTCAAAGTCGCCATATTGATATTTAAGGTGGGCTGACTGATTCATGACGTAAACTCATGCATTGAGTAACATGCAAGAAAACGTTCCACCTTAAGAGTTGCCAGTATACCTGGTGGTGTAGCCTGATCAGCACAGTGAATTAAAGTATATCTTTCTCCAGTCTACACCTGGCTAATGTTGACTAGTGAAGATAAAAAAGCAGAAAAACATCCTTTCATTTTAGAAACCTTTGCAACTTTTCCTCAGAATGGATGTTTTGAATGCGGCTTCATTTGCTCTGCACAAGTAAGTAAGTGAAATCAGCTGCTTAACGTTAGATGGTTGACACGCTATTACCCAGTAACAACCCCGCCTACATTAGAGTACTGTCTGTGGTGGAAACGCAACACAGGTCTTGGGTTTGGTTATCTTTGGCAAGGGTACTATATACTATACCAAGGTACTATACCGAAGTGCTTAATGGAAACGCGGCTTTAGAAAACCTGGGACACACCTGTCTATGTAACATTCACCAGTCAGAAACCAAAAGACACATCATCAAGTCCAAGGAACTCTCCATAGACCTCCAAAATAAAGTTGACCTGAGGCATAGATGTGGTGAAGAAGATAAGTGGTAAAAGTCTGCAGGATAACAGTGGCCTCCATCGTAGCACCATGTATCTCATTTCCACAACACGAGCTGCTCTCTGACAAAATACAGGTGTTTACAGAAGTAGTGTCAAAAGATACCATATGAAGTTAAAGCCATTCGCTTAGAATTTTAGGATCAGTTAAACGGGCAAAGTGAGGCCCAGTCATAGACTAAAAGTAAGACGGATGAAAGCAACCATGCAGGGATACTTGGGATTAAAGGATGATTTGTGTTGATGGGAAGGAACACTGTCATTTTGTGTGTTACCAGATGCAGGCTGTGTCTCTGGGCAGCAAGTTTGAGGCTGAGATTCGAGAGGAAAAAGAGGAACGCAAGAGACAGGAAGTGGAGAAAAAACAGAGACAAGCCGCCTTCAAGCAGCTGCAGTCCACCTTCTGCTCATGACCCGGCACAGGAAGCAGAAAACAATCCTGACATGCAGTCAGCGTTACTGAGATTTTACAAATAGCTTCACACTCCACTTATACTTTAACCAGTGTCATCGCCCAGGATTTGGCACTTTATAACAAAAATAGAAAGATGTATTAAAGTAAAAACTGGAAATACCTGATAACACATCATAGGCCAGGTTTATTCATACCAGACTTTCTGCAACTGTTCCACAGAAAACAATAAGGCAAAAAAAACTTCATATGTTTAAGGAATTCTTTAGTTAATTCATGGAAATATCATATATTTATTGTGCATTTCTGTGGAGTTTTTCTTTGTGTCCCTCTGTAGTTTTCACCTCAAGGGAATTTGAACTTGTTTAATTAAGCCAAGTGAGGCTGTACTCAGCATGTTCTGCACATGTTGTTTGTGAAGCATTTTTAATTTCATTTTACAGTTTGGTCATGGTTTGTGTCATATGATCGTGTTTCATCCTCACCTTGTTAACACTGTTACAATGGGCGTAATTAAATGAACATCTACTCTGCAATCTGCAATGTGATAGAAATAGTATAGTAATAGATAATTGTATGAATAACTGTATCATAGTATAATAATAGTACATATTAACATCACACAGTGTGGAAACATTTGTTGGTGGCTCAGTTGACTGATGCAACACTCTGATTGGCTTTCATGAACAGGATACAGTCTGTGGATTGAGACAGTCTGGACCAGCTTTTCATGATTTGATCCACTAAAGGTACCCTCCCTGGTTTTGTCATTGCACCCAAAATCCCCAGATGACCACTAAAGCTCAACTGTGAACTGTTAGAACTAAAGTTTCAAAATCAGGGATGTTATCTTTAAAGGAATAGTTCAACATTTTGGGAAATGTTTATTTCCTTACTTTCTGAAAGTGACATGAAAAGACTGATACCAGTCCCAGTCTGTGTGTGAAGTACAGAGCTGGAGTCAGAACGTGGTTAGCCTAGCTTAGCATTAAGACTGGAACATATTTCCTAAAATGTCAAAAAATTCCCAACAACAGCAGACTGAATATAAACTGCATTAGTAAAAGCACACGTTAAGATTAAAGATGGAGGAACAGCTTCCATTTAAGCATGCTTAACTGTTATACCAGGATTTCTCAACCTTGGCTTGTGATTCTGTTTTTAGGATCTAAATTCTCATGACCCCAACAATTAGACAGTTGATAAGTTGTCATGTGAATTTTAGTATGGTGTAGTTTGATATTCTATTTTCAAGAGCATGCAATGCATGCAGTGCAAGTGTATTATATAGGCTAGATATTCTAATATGTTTTACATCAATTTAGCTTATTTTTCATGTAAAATAGATCAATATTAGAAATCTCTTGCCACCCTGTATGCATAACACGTAACAGAAGCTGGGGTCTAGCCTCAAGGTTTGGAGTCTTGCTTTACCTCTAGAATAGGGTAGACCTGCGATCTTAACTGTAGGTATGATAATGATCCTTCGTCTGATTCAATTGCAGATGCAACTTTTGTCTTTTTGAGTGTCTTTGTGGAAAGGCTGACTGGAATTGTTGAGTCTGCTTTAGTCTGCGTGGATCCACAACACTAAATCAGTTGTTTGTATCATTTATTTAAAACAGACACTTTGATGGGTTCCTCAAGGTGACATAAGAATTTATATTTGGTTGTAGAGTCTAATTTGTGGCTTCTCAGAGTGTATGTAGTGTACGTTTGGATGTGGTCCTCCAGTGATTTAGTATTGTACTTCCATAAAGTTGGGGGACTTGCAAGAGACAGATTTAAGAAAGACTCCAAAAACACTGGATCCTTCATTCCCCACAATGCAGTACTTGATATAATCTTATAACTGCCTGAGTTTGTAACACAGGCTTTCTGTTTTTAATTTGTACAAGACCAATGACAACATTATGATGTCATCATGGTTATTTTCCAGGGTTATTTGTCAGAGGATATTGTACAGCTGTTTTCACAGACTGAATAGCACTAACTGTGACTGGTAAACTGTTGACCAGTGGAGTTCCCCTTTAATGTGACCATTCATATGCATACTGTGTTCTTAATCTGTCCACTATCCACTCCAGTTCCACAGTGCCACAAACTAAAACAGGAATTCTCAGAATGAGCAGTTTAATTTTTTAGTGAGAGAGCAAAGTTCTGGTTCTGCCCTCAAGAGTGCAGCTGACTGAGTCCTGAACAAACTGTAAAATGCAACAGTTAGTCTCCCTTCAGCTTCAGTCCAGCTGCCCACTCAGTACATCTCCAAGTCAGAAAATATTATATTACATATTATTATATTTCTCCATGGTGTGGTCTCGGGAATCTCTAATATCTGTTCTACAGCTTGGTACAATAATGAAAAGCAACACTGAACCAGCCTGTCACTGAGCAGAGCGGGGGTCAGTCTACTGTATGTCAAGTCTACTGGAGGGATGTGTGGTTAGTAACAGAGTGTGTAACAGGTGCTGTATCGTAGCTGTGCTGCGCAGCTATGGGATTAGCATTAGCTAAGAAAGGGGCTCGTGATACTTAAAGGAATAGCTCAATATTTTGGGAAATATGCTTATTAGCTTTCTTTTAGAGAGTGAGAGGAGAATATAAATATCAGTCTGTGTGTACAGAGCTGGATTCAGGATGTAGTTAGCTTAGCTTAGCATAAAGACTGGAAGCAGGGGGAAACAGCTAGCTGGCTGGGTCCAAATTGATCACAGTGAGTTTTTGTACCCTTGTACCTGTATACTGACCAAAACCAAAACCTGTTATCACCGACTGTCCAGCAATCTGCACTCTAGCTGCACCAAGGTGTTGGGCAGATGGATGGTTCTAGCTTGTAACTGGCCCTAAAAGTACAAATCAGTGAGCTTTGGAGGTATTGGTAGATGTGTTTTTGAACTTCAGACAGAGCTGGGTTAGCTGTTCCACCTGCTTCCAGTCTTTATGCTAAGCTAGGCTAACCATGTCCTGACTCCAACTCTGTACTCAATACACAGACAGGATATCAATCTTCTCATATCTTCTCATGTCACTCTCAAAAATAAAGTGTTTTTTCCAAATTGCTGAACTCAAATGAATTTTTAAAAAATCCTTTAAAATGTGGACCACCGACAGTCAGACAGGAGCTCTGTTTGAGCTTGAAGAAGAGGATGAGAACCTGATTCTTTACTGAGAATGTAGTCCACTCTCCTCAGTGAGAAAACCTATAGGCCACTCTGGGTGCTGCTGTTTTTTTTTCTTGACATTAGTGTGCAATGTTACTAAACTTTAGAAGGACAATGCCACAAGTCACACCACATCCGCAATTCGCCAAACCTAAACCTGTGTGTAAAGATGGCATATTCATGTCCAGAACCTGCTCTATCCCACTCGCTGCCTATGTCCGAGTTTGTCAGCCTTGGGGACAGGTGTCCATTTGGGGCTGATATACAGATATTAAAGAATTAAAAGTAAGAAAATGAATGAATAACATACAGCATAGTAAAACTGAAATCTATTTATATGTATAACATGTTACAATTAAAAAAAAAAGAAAAATTATACAAATGAGAAATTTTACAACAGTTATATATATATCATTCATTTGGAGCTCCATCCCTAACCCAAACCCTTCACACAGCTGTTTGACAATTTGGTGTAAATTTCGGAAAAGCTGAGAAACCCTGACCTAAGCAATGCGTATTAAGTGCAGTTCATGTGTCTGGCCCTTTATTTTCTGTGTAGTAATGTTTTAAGTTGTAGCATGTTCGAGATGTCATATAACAAAACTACTGTACGTATCACATACCTTCCTTGGTATTTGTTGTGAAAATTGACAATGTATTTTTTCATAAATAAAATGGTATATATTGTTATTTGTTTTATCAGAGACTTATAATTTGCCAAATATAAAAAAGGTCAGTAAAATATATTTTTAGGCACTTGTAAAGATATTGTGTTGTTATACTCCCTGTCAGAATGGAAAGTTTGACTTGATTGCAATAAAGGGTAAATAAAACTGATTCCAAATTACTGAATCCATTGTATTAGTCATGAAAGAGGCTTGGTAGCATTATTGGGAAATCACTATTGATAGATATTGATATACTGTAATCTTGACACAGTCCTTCACTGGGGGTTGGAGCCAATTCCAGCATGCATTAGGCAAGACTCAAGAGCACGAGATGGGTTACCACATACAGAGTGACACACTCCCAGGCCTTTTAGAGACTCAAATTCACCTGAGCTGCGTGGAGGAACATGTAAACCCAGGACCTATCTGCTGTGAGCCAACAGTTCTATGGAGAACTACAAGTGTCATGCAAATAATTATAAAGCATTTCATTAATCAATGTCTAGTTGGACAATAAAAACAGGAATTGATAAAATACTTTACAAATGAATGAATTAGTCCGTAAATAAATAAATAAGACAAAATTACCAAATGGGCAATAAAAGGAATTATAAAAATAATTTACAAATGAATATATGAATCCATTAATAAATAGGTCAAATTTAAAAGGGTTTTATAAAAATAACATAAAACAGTCAGTAAATACATCATTTACAAATAGATTAATGAATACCTAAATCAAAATCAATTTGAAAATGCAGTTTCAAAAGAGAAATAAATAACTGAATTCACAAACTGAATGAAGAGCTCAGGTTTTAATCAGGCATTTGAAAGCTCCCTTTTCATTTAGCATTTATTTCACACTTAAAAAAAGACTTCCATTCCAAAAACAGCAACCACGCATTGTATCCTTGAGGCAGTACACAAATAATAATACATCATTAATGAATATAATTGATTTTAAAAAAAAGATAACATAAACATAAGTGACAGATCAAATTTATGACATAAGGGTCGAGTTTTCACAGCTGCCGGGTTTGTGCAGTATTTCAGTGTCTCCAGGTAGAAGTTTAAGTAGGACAGTAAAAAAACTGCATATTCTCTAGGGTGTATAGGAATGTTATATTCTGATAAGAAGGCAATATAAGTAAACATATGACCCTCTTTTTTACTGACAGACAAGTAGTATGCCATTATCAACCCATTTCTTTAAAAACAATGATTTGTGTTTGAAACATATCAAGGTTCAAGTTTTAAGGTAATTTTACAACACAGGGAAAGTTATAGCCCCTTCACACTACACACACAGAATATATATGTACAAATATTTAAAAATGAGAACAGAATAAAAATAAAAATAAAAACAATATCTACAGCTGTTTATATACATATATTATACAAAAAGGTGATGGTATTGTAATGTGCAAAACCAGGATAACAGGATAACATTTAATGATGGTGGAGTGTGGAGGGTGAATTTAGGAAAGACGTTGCTCTGTAGCCCGGTGGTACAACAGCGGATACTTCTGTATCTCTTGCCAGACGGCAGCAGGGTGAACAGGCTGTGGCTGGGGTGGGTACTGTCTTTTAATATCCTTCAGGCTCTGCAGGCACCTCACCTCACTTATATCACTGATGCTCGGTCGATGGGTACCAATGATGTTCTGGGCGGTTTTAATCACCCGCTGCAGAGCCCTCCTGTCCTGGGCCGTGCACATCCCAAGCCAGTTTGTAATGTTTCCAGTCTGGATGCTTTCTATTGCTCCTCTGTAAAAGTTAACAAGAACTTGGCATGAATATTGCTCTCTTAAATTTCTTTAAGAAGTAAAACCGTTTCTGAGCTTTCTTTATCAGGGTGGATTGTGAGATGGTCATGAAAGGTTCTCTGTGATGCTGATTCCCAAGAACCTGAAACTGTTCACACATGTCCTGGTTATTCCAAATGTAGCATTTGTGAGGGGAGAAATTATGTTATAGTATGTTAAATTATTATATACTAAAGAGAAACATAAGAGTAACTGTTTATGACTGTTGGAAAGTTTTACAGGTTACAGGTAAGTTTTTTAAAATATTTTAATTACATCTTAATAAAAGATTGAATCAAAACTTCAAATACACATGTTGGAATGAA
This sequence comes from Oplegnathus fasciatus, assembly GCA_003416845.1. Lineage (NCBI taxonomy): Eukaryota > Metazoa > Chordata > Actinopteri > Centrarchiformes > Oplegnathidae > Oplegnathus > Oplegnathus fasciatus. The sequence continues at coordinate 16,245 of NTHP01001278.1, read as the reverse complement.
GTTAGTCAGATGTAGAGAGTGAAAGCCTAAAACATTAACCCACCAGTATGGGTTAATTTTGCCCAGTAATAAAATGCAAAGAAATGTGGCATCCAACAAAAACTGCAACACAAAATTACTATCATTCCAAAATATGATGGTTTTCTTTGCCCTTCTTTGTGCTTCTCACTTTTTCTTTGCGCTGCACGCAAAGTTTTTCTACATCCCATATTTTGGAATGATAGTGTTTTTGGGTTGCAGTTTTTGTTGAATGGTTTGCAGTCCCGAGATCTACGACTGCGGTGTTGTCAGAATGGATGAGTATGGGCTGCATGGACCATTCATGCCCCCAAAGAATGGCAGCTATGAGGGTAGCGATGCCTGAAAGGAAATTGAGTCCAGGGTGATGTTTAAGAACTCAATGGAGGTGCTAGGCCCTGAGGTTTTCAGTTCGGAAAGAGGGACGCCAAGTTCCAAGAAAGCCAGTTGGAAATGAAGGAGGAGGCTGAGAATCACCAACTTGATTAACCTGTGGTGGGGCCCTTTGAGTTGCTGGACGGGGCTGTCGTGCTGCCGTGTTGGCTATGAGAGTAAAGGGGAGAGCAGAAGCCGTATTGCTGTAAGCGGCTGAAGGAAGAGTACAGGAAAGGATGGTGGGATGAAAGGATGTATGTGCACAGGAGTTTTGTGAAGCCTGCGAACACAGGGATGAAAAGAAAGCTGAGATCACCTGAGACAACTCAGACACTGAGGAGGCAGGCACTGGGAGAAATACAACCTGTCTCCCACCAGGGGGGGACTGATGATGGAAGCTGTGGCCATGGATGCGGCAGAGGCCTTGTGACGTCGCACGTGACGACACTGGCGGTGATTGGCCCTGGCGAGGAAGCCGGAAGCGCTGGAGGCTCAGTGGTTGCTGTTGCTCGAGTGTTGGTGAAGGCTGAGTAGAGATGGAACAATCTTGCTTTATTATCGTTGCGGTGGAAGGGAATGCCTTTCCCTTTCAGGAATCGTTGGAGGCGGGCAATGGTCCAGTCTCTAATGTCGGCTCCCTTTGTGAACGTGGAGACGGCCAAATTGGAAAGGAGGGCGCACTGCACTGTGGTGGATAGCCAGGGACTATATGAGAGGGAGGTTGCTTGTAATGAGGAGGCTGCTAATTAGTTAACTAATTAACTTCATCTCTTTAAATCCATAATTGAAATCTCTGCTGTAATGAAGAGATGAGTGGATTCAAGTTTTCACTCATTCTCGAAAATTGATGTTCATTGATGATAACTCTAAGGTACCCGACTTCAAATTCCACAGGGATTCCTGAAATTTCTAAATCGCTGCAGGCCTTACTGGAGAGCAACTCACATTTGAATCACATTTTGAGTCCAGAGGCTGCTGAAAATCTAATATCAATTTGAGATCTATCCTTTAGAAAGAGTCTCTCAGATAGATTACCCTTTCTGCTATCAAAATACCTTTCAAGCTACTTACCTTATATTTGAACTCATGTTAGTTAGTATTGTGCTAAGCTGATGTCCGGGTGTTTCAGCAGAGCTAACGTAAGCTAGCTCACTTCTCCAATCCTTCTGGGAAGCCCATTTAAAACAGCGAGTTTGTGATCTGTGCCGATCTGTTAAACAAGATCAGCCTTCATTTGTTAAAATAAACCTCAAGTATCACAAACTATCAAACCACAAACATAACGTGACTAACTGTACATACAGGACACAAACAAGCTTTTACTGTGAAAAACAGGAGCCGTGCCCACAAGGGGTGGCTTCTGCTGAAGACTGATTTGCACTGTTTAACCAGTGCAGGGCCCAAAGTGTCATGTAAATGCTAAATGAAAAGGCAAAAGCCTAAAGGAAAAGCAGTGGGAAAATGGAAATGCAAATGTCTGATTAAAACCTGAAATCTTCATTCAGTTTGTGAATTCCATTATTTATTTCTCTTTTAAAACGGCTTTTTCAAATAGATTTTGAATATTCCCATTTATTGTTGGGTTAATATATTCATATGAAAATTATTTTTTATAATTCTTTTCATAATATGCCTGTTGCTATTTAAAGGGCCTGTATGTAACAATTTATATGTATTAAGCGTTTTTAAATAATTTTGTTGCCAATGTGCCAGATTGTAACATAACTTAAAAAATTAGACCTTCACCGACTTTCTCAGTTGCCTGTAACACCCTGTGGACTGATTTTTATGTAAAGGACTTGTGACGATTTTTCTGGGAAAATCCAACAGATGAGACATTTTGCACTCTCCTGAGTGTCCTTCCTCTCTTCAGCTCCAGCGCTAACAACACTAGCTAGTTAGCTCTGTGATACTACTTCATATTTATACAGAATTTAGATGACGTTATTTTGAATGTCAGTGTAGCCTCCGTCCAAAGCTGTGTTCAACTTGTTTCCCTTTTTCGTGTGAATTAAAAAAACAGAAACCCACGTGCTTTTCCCGTTTTCATCTTCAAATCGGCAACTGGAATAGAAATTAAACCAAAACCAGAAAACAACTTGGTTTTAGCTCTACTTTAGACCCTACTGTATCTCTACAAAAACATTGTCATTGGCTATGCTTGCTACAGTATAGCCTAGATAGATAGATAGATAGATAGATAGATAGATAGATAGATAGATAGATAAATAGATAGATCTCCCCACCCTAACTGGCAGCGTCAAGTTTTTCTGAGGTAAGTTAACTTCTAACTCGATAATATAAACACCACACTCAGTAGTTTGTATATTGGATGCCTAAAAAAGAAAGCCTTGTTGTATTTAATGTGTTAAAGTTAACGTTACACATCTTATTTTAACTTATGAGGGTAGCTGGACTGGCTCATAGGGCGGATTTTATGGGGGGACTGGGGGGTCTGGTCCCCCCTTCCTGGGAAAAAACATGACTTGTCCCCAACAATATATCATTATAAACATAACTGTATCATTTTAAATAATATATTAATATGCATTGAAAGCTAATTATAGATGCAAAACAGTGCCCATCACATGTCATGCCGTAACACTGCCTCCTGTTTGAGTCTGGTATCCTTTGATTCTGGTCCAGAGTAATTGTAATCTTTACTAAAAAAATCACGAGCGGTGCAGAGTTAGGCTTCAAGGCAACGGTGTGTGTGAAGCGGCGTAGCCTACTGTTGTCTCCGGCGTCTGCTGGTGTTTTGAGTAAACGGTTATTATGGCTGAAAAAACAAAGAAAAGATCGATGACTACAAACAATGAAAGTGAAACTGAACCTTAAATGAGGTCCAAAAACACACCTGCAATTATCGATTATCGCCATAGGTGCCGTGAAAGACAACGAAATGACAATCTTCGAGATTACAACTTTAAGAATAACTGTATAGAAATAGCCAATGTTCTCTTGATGTTCTTGAGACTGTTTCATAACCAGTTAAAAACTCCTTGTAGCTGCTTTAATTTATGGATTAGTGAATTCATTTGGAAAATCTTGTATTAATTCCTGTTTTGTATTGTCCAATTACTGATAATAAACAGTTAATGAAATGCTCTATAATTATTTCCATGACACTTGTAGCCCTTCATTCAGTGCTAACCACTGCTGACTGTTGGTTTGCAGACACTGAAGTGTTATATGTGTGTACAGTATGTATTGTTTTGGTACTAGTAGTATTTCAGCTGTTAATTCAGCTGCAGAGTATTAAAGAAAGTGGCATGGATAGAAACACACACACACACACACACACACACAACAGATGAACTCACTGTATAAAATGACATCTATATTTTGAATATATTATAATGAGTAAAGAAAAAGGTTATTGGACAGCGTAGGCCCAATACCCTCTGACAATGGGTGGTCCTGTGCTGTGCATGGTACTTCAGACAGAGTGGGCCTATGTCAGACACTCAGTCCAAGCAGCTGTACAACAACAGAAAATGCAACTCCCTGTTTGCCACGAACAAATGTTTACTTTTATTTGTTTGGTGATACAAAGACTGAATATTGAGGGTTTTTATTATTTCCTTTGGATAAATAAAGATTTCGATTTTGCATACAGACTGGTTTGTGTTCACTGGACATTAATAAGGCTTTTCAACTATGCAGAGGAGGATCTTTAACATATGAATGAGCATGTATTTCTAGTTTGCACAGTGTAACTGGTTGAGCTGCTATTACATCCATGCAAAATATATAGTCTTCACACTGTAATAAACATCTCTTGTGCTTTCCTTCACCTTTCATGATTGCAACATGCAAATAAACTTTACAGTATAGATAAAGTAAGTAGCTTAACTTTTGAGATCCCCCAAATTTTTACTTTTATATTTTATGGGGCCCAAGACCCCATGAGGCCCCTCGTTTTTTTGCACACACACATTGGCACATCAGGCCTGCTGTATTTCACTCTTTTCATATTTACTGTTATTCTCTCTGCGGGCTCCAAGCCAAGCCTAGCCTACGAGCTTAGCCTCTTCTACCTCCGCTGACAAGGTTACACAACACACGCTAGTAATAGGGGACTCCATTACCCTCAGTGTTAGACTAGCATCACCATCCACTGTTTACTGTCTACCCGGGGCCAGAGCTTCCTACATAGAGGCTAATCTGAGGGTGCTGGCATCTTGTAGGGAGAAGCAGGTGACCCAGGCACACACCACCATCACTAACTTCAGCAACATTGAAGTCCATGTTGCCACCAATAAGATAAGGATGAAGCAGTCAGAGATCACAAAAGAAAGCCTAGCCAGGACGTTGGAGTTTGCCAGAAAGATGAGTCAGCATCAATTAATGGTCTCTGGTCCCTTACCCAGGCGGGGTAATGGTACAGTAGGCTTACTTCACTAAACCGCTGGCTGGCTTGTTCTAGTAGTGACAGTAGTGTTTTTGTTGATAACTGGCCTTCTTTCTGGGGCCGCCCTGACCTGCTGAGAGTGGGCAGCCTTCATCCTACTAGAATAAGCGCCACTATTTTATCTAGAAATATAGACAGGTGTTTACGCCAGGTTTGACGTAAACAACTTAGGTAGGTAATTAGAGATCTGCTAGATTTATAGTTGCGAATTTGTCCACTAGCTTAGTTAATATGTGCAGCAAGGGAAAACTTCACAGTGCAGACTGATACCCCGGTTTACAACTCTGAGACTGTCTCCCCCATATTACTCACTGCCGTAATTCTCTCTCTCAAAATATGGGAATCAACAAAATCTGATCATCATCCTAACCACTGGCGGTGGTGAAGTGTCCCACAAAGTTCTTACAAAACAAAATATCTAAGGTAGTCACAATTGTATCCCCAAACGATGGCGTGTGCAGGCCACTAAAATTTACAATAAGAATAATAAAAGGCATCTTGTCCCAATTAATACATCATCTACTGCTAGCTCTACACATTGGCCTACTGATGAAAGCTGCAGCTGCAACAAGACCCTTAAATTTGGTCAAATATCAGATCACTGTCTACCAAAGCCTTACTGATAAATAATGTGATTCTTCAGAATAGTCTGGATATGAATGGTTTATGTGAAACATGGCTGAAACCAAATGTTTTCTTACCATTAATTGAAGCTTCCCCACCTGTCTACACCACTGCCCATGTTGCTCAGGCTACTAAACAAAGTGGAGGTGTTGCCTTAATCTATAGGTCTATATTCAATTAACCTATAATCTTGATATTAGATTCAACTAATCTGAGCCTTGTATTAAACCCATCTTCATCAACCTCAAATTGCTTTGTCCAGGGCAACAGACTCAGATCATGTCACCATGTGGTACTCTATAGACCACCTGGTCCCTATTCCCAATTATTAGAACAGTTTAGAGAAACCTTCTTACTCATTCTGATGAGATTTTAATGGTAATTTCAATACAGAATAAGGCCTTCAACCCTCTAAGTAAAGGATTTCTGGCAATTATTAATACTTTTGGTTTCATTCAGTTTGTATATGAAACTCACTGCCGTGGTAACACCCTTGACATGATTCTATCCCGCGGGATAGAGGTTTCTGCTCTGACCGTCTCTCCTGTCACATTGGTGATGTCAGATCACTTTCTGATTAAATTGTCGAAACATTGTCTAAGCTGGTGTTGGCTTCTAAACCAACCACCTGTCTCCTTGACCCCTACCAGCTAAACTATTTAAAGATCTCTGACCATTTGTGGGACCTACAATACTGAATAGTGTTAATTTGTCACTTACGACTGGCACTGTCCCAATTAGTTTTAAGACTGCTAAGACTACCCTACTTAAAAAACCACACCTTGATTCCGGGTCTCTAAATAATTATCAACCAGTCTCTAACCATCCATACCTTTCAAAAGTATTAGAAAGAGTTGAGTCTCAGTCTCTGGCCTGGTTCTCATGTGGTCAAAGTCTTATCTATCTGAAAGAACACAGTTTATTCCCTATATTCCCTATTCTTCTCTCTTGGTTGTCATAACAACAATTTCCCTCTCTTCTCCCTCTCTCTCCCTAGTTTTTCCTCCCTGTCCCCTCTTTTCACTCAGGCTTCTAGGACCTCTCTCTCTCTCTCCTGGCTGTCAGTGCCTCATTCCAGATGTTTGGGTCTGGATCTTCGTCCTCCAGGAGGTTCAGCCTCTTCTCTTGTCTCTCTCTCTGTTGTGTGCATGTTGTCCTTGTCTCTCTCTCCCTCTGTGTGTGTTTGTTCCTTCTTCTACTCATGTGAATGGTGTGTTTGAGCTTTGCTCTTGTGTGTTGTGTAGTCTGTAATCTTTCCAGGTCTCCATGGTGGACAGGAGGTCGTGTATCTCAGGTCCAATCTATTTGGTGACACCTGAAGTTGCCCAATGTCCTCCAAGGTCTTCACTTATGTTTTACAATCTTCATATATCTGTAATTGTGTAATAATAATTGTTTGTTTTTGTTATTTTGTTATTCTGTACACACAACATCTATTTCCTGTCTATGCGTCCTGGGACAGGGACCCTTCTCTGTTGCTCCAATTAAAGCCTGTTTTTGGAGAGTTTTTCCTGATCTAATTCAAGGGTCAAAGCACAGATGTGTAGTACAGCCTTACATCAGCAGGGAGTAATAGGAGGGTTCATGGAGCCCACAAGCTAAATGAAATAATGGTCCTTCTCACTTCCAAGCTTGTTTAGAAAATATTTATTTCATGTAATGTACACTGTACAAAGGCACTGACGCATGTGAGTTCATTGAGATCTCATCCTTCACAATCACATTTTGTGGAACATTTTCTCTCATGTCTGAAGTTGCACATGATTTCTTTTAAACCTTATAGATAACACAGTGATTCTTTTCATATCAACAGCCTTTAAAGGAAAATACTCCAAATACAAACACATATTTTCTACAACATTTAGACTTCTTCCTAACTTTCTAACTTTCTTGGCTAAATCTAGAGACATTTATTATTGTACAAACTGAACATAATACATTAATTTCTGCTTTGCATAATGATTTGGCAATGATTTTTCAAAATAAAGGCATTAATCTACAAATCAATCAGCAGTCAGTATCATTCTATCAGTCACTACCGAGCCTTATGTCATTTCATGCAGGTCAGTCTAATGTTAGATAGATCACTTTAAGACATGGGTGTCTTTGTTCCAAAAGGCTTCCAATAACCTTAGCAGCTTAATATTGACAGTGGAATTACAGCCATCTGATGGTTTGTTGTGATTGTCAGCTCATGTTGATAGTCTACAGTGTAATCCTTCGGTTCTGCTGCTAGACCACAAACTTCAGAAGAGGAAATCACTGACCTTTTTATAGAGATGATAGAAGAGTCATTGCATTCTGTCCCTTCCTTATTGGTATTATTGGTACTTGCTCTTTCAACGCTTTCAGTATACCTGCTATACCCACTAATTCCATATTCAGTTTTACAGGGCTAGTGCTGAGGCTTTTCAACTTAAAATGACCTTCTGTGCCAAAAATAATTCTCTTCTGAAGTGGAAAATATTCACTTCAGTTTCATAAAAACATTAAGATCCACTGGTATAATACATTGTTGAACTACACAATTTAATTATCAAATGCCATCAAATCCACAACAGGTTTAAGGAACATAACAGTGTTTTAACGCATTCACTGCAAATCACATGTACTTTACATTTCTTATTGGATGGATTTCCATTTGTAATGACATTCATGTTCCCCGCTGGATGTATACTGCAGACTTTGGTAATCCTCTGACTTTTCCTCTAGCTCCATCATGAGGGCAACATTTTTGTCCAGTAGTTTGGTGTATGACCAAATACCTGCTTAATTACTGATATTCCCATCAGCCTAAACTGTGCTTTGTGTTTAGCGTTAATTAGCAAATGTTAGCATACTACACGCTAAACTAAACATAATCTGCATGTTAGCATTCGCTGAATCCAAATGTCTGAATTTCAAATGTTTATATAATCAAATATAGGGAAAGTTTAACTGTGCATGTCAACCTTTACCCTCTTTTATTTATCCTTTCTCCTCTCTCCCTACTACTCCATAAGTCCCGTCTTATAGCACATTTTATCAGCTCATGAGCCGGAGTCCATGCAGACTTGATGTGATGACAGTATGGACGGTGGACATTTGGATTCAGCCATTGTCATTGTGAGCATGTTAGCATGCTGATTTTAGCATTTAGCTCAAAGTATCACTGTGCCGATGGGGCCACTAGTATAGCTGGAGACTCAGTGGCCCTGTTCAGACCTGGCATTAACATGCGACTTGGGTGATCCGATCACAAGTGGACAAGTACGTCAGTTCAGACCTGGCATTAGAATGCATCTCGAGTGATCACTTGTGATTGGATCTCACTTCCCCACTCTGTATGCAAATAAACATGTACATCATTTCCATTTGCAAACCGTTTGCAAACCGGCGGGGGCAGCAATGCACTAAACTGTGCCTAGAGTGCCAGAAATTAAAAGAAGAAGAAGAAGAAATCAACACAATACAAACTGGGTCTATTCCAGGCAAAACAAATCTCAAAAACTCAAGATGTTTGACGCACTCTTAATATATCTTAATATACCGTAATATATATCCATTTTGCCTGTTGTTGTTCTTGTTGCCTGTTATCGCAGTTTAATATGACGCCATTGTACGCCGTACATACTTGCGGTTAATAGGAGGATGTCAGTTGAGTAGGTGGTGCTTCAATGCGGCCCAGACCGTGTCCGGATGTGGTCTAAACAATTGGATCTCAATGCGTCCGCAATGCGTCTTGGGTGCATTCACACCTGTACTTAGAGCTGTCTACGTGTGATCGGATCACCAAGACGCATGTTAATGCCAGGTCTGAACAGGGCCAGTGTTGTCTTGTCTTTCCGACAGCCACTGGGTTCTATTTGCTTCAGTATGCTATGAAAATTAGCATGTAGCACTGCATTACCACACAGCACCGTAACTTTGACTACAATGAAAGGAGACATAATGTTACTGTTTCAAGTGTCCATAAGATGTTTTTCACAGCGAAGTGACTGCCTGGAAGGTGCAAAAACTCATTCAACAATGTAAAACACTATGGTATTGTGCATGGTGTCGTGGTCCTATAAATGTGACTGGAGTGGGGGTCGTCAGCAGCAAAGAAACTGTGGAGTATTCATCCATCCATCCATTAGTTATACCTGCTTATCCTATAGAGGGTAGGGGTGGAGCAGATCCCAGCTGACATTGGGCGCGAGGCGGGATAAACCCTGGACAGGTCGCCAACACATAAAGACAGACAACCATTCACACTCACAGTCACACCTTCAGACATTTTAGAGCTACCAATTAACCTAACCAGCACGTCTCTGGACTGAAGAAACCCACGCAGGCACATGGAGAACAGGCAAACTCTACACAGAATGGACAGTCAGCCAGGTTCAAACCCAGAACCTCTTTGCTAACAACTGCATCATGTGCCATCTTGTGGAGCATTCAAGTGTGACATAATGTGCTGCTTATGGAGGATAGAATATGGAGAGGTTTATTACTACCCCCAACTCCATCTGCCTGATGTCAACCCTGTCATTTCCATTCATCATTACTTCTATCATAACTGGTCATACCCTTTATTAGTCTGCCACACTACCTGATAATCTATGGTCAGATATTTATTAGATTTGAATGTGGTACATCAGAATTTGTAGTTCAGAATTTGAAATTGTACCTAATACATGGTTTAATTTGGAATTTATTCCATGTTCTTAAATTGTATGGGAAGTTTGGAAAATTGATTATTTGTGAAACTGAATTGATCAAACTTAACTGTGATGACAAAATGCATTTGAAATTCACTCTTGAAAGTCAGATACAGCCTTCCGAGACACTACACCCAGGCACTTAGAAGAGCATGCAAACTGTCACCATTCAATCAGAGATAAATCCCTGCATGTTTTTTTTCTGAAAGCCCCTGTATAAAATTTTTGTGTGATCATAGCATCTTTCAAATTATTGTCAACAAAGTCAGAAATGTTCAATTACACATGGGGCAGAAGAACAAGCTGAGAGATACACAATTGTCACATATTAACAAATCAGAGCAACATGATCATTCATTTGGAGTCATGTTTGTGTCCACCTGATGAGTGCAAGTCCAATATTCACTCTCTTTTAGCTCTGTTTTGGTCTCTACCAACTACTGAGAAAAATATCTGGCTATCTAGCTGCTAAATGCCTCACTATGTTCACCAGCTAGTCTATAGCTGTGTCTGTCTGCTCTTTGCTGCTGAGCAGGTAGCAGACAGTGGCTTTTTACAGCTTTTTTGCTGAAAACAGCAGCAGGCTTGATGAGAGCAGAGAGACTGACTCAACCACCAAATGTGCTGCAAAACCTAAGCAGTGAACTGAAAGACTCTAAAAAGTTGGTGATAATTCTCTGTGGGTCCATCAGTATGAATGCACACTTTCACGTTACACACAGTCATTTGATTCAGTATTAATAATAAAATATTGATTACTGGAACTGAACTGAAACTGAATTTGAAATTGTTTGTGCCAACACAAATTAACTAAATATTTTCAAATATAGCTTGATCATACTCATTCCAGTTACAAAACCTCACACGAAAAGTAAGAATAATGAAATGCAAATTCATTTTGATTGAATTTAAAAGAAAACTATTATTATATTATATTACAACTTGGGCTTTATTTTTGTAGCTCTGGCCATCAGTACTATCAGGTATGACAACATTGTACTCGGCATAGTAATGCTGAGATCACAGAATGCAGGGAAATTGTTGAAATTAGGTCCAACACTGCAAAAAACACGAGCAGTCAGATGATAAGACCAGTTGTAAACAAACCAACAGTTAAGCCAAATTAGCTCCCACTTTTTTGTCTTTTTTCTATTTAAAGGTTAAACCAAAAGTGAGCACACCCACAATGTGGCTAATAATCCCTCATTGTACAGGAAAACTGTCAGTACAAACAACTACAATAAGTACAGTGGGTCAAAGCTGAAGCAGAAAATGGGTCTGTAAACTGTGATGGATGTTTACAATGGACAGTGATTTTACCATTCAAATAAGTTTGTCTAATGTGGAGGTTTGTTTCCAACCTGCTTCCAACCCATCCTCTGACTGCTCATGTTTCTTGCCCTACAGGATGTATTTTTAGTGATGTAGCCGTGTTCTGAGATCTCAGCTATAAACATGACAAATATGTCATCATAATGTTGTCATAACCAATAGAACCGAATACCAGAGCATCAAAAATAAACGCAACTTGTAATAAACAGTATTTGTTCAGACTCAATTCCCAGAGATTGTGCCCCCTGTTGGCCAGGCACTCCAACCAACACAACTGGATATATTGATGGGTGGGAAGCCAGTGGGGGATCATGCCCTGGTTGTTGTACTAGGGACTCTAAGTGATTGGAGGGAGGAGCTGAGGGAGTCTGCAGCAGCACCCATGTCTGATATACATTTTAATTTAAAATGTTTAAACATAAATTCAGATATACCAAGTTAAATCAAGGAACTCCTGACAAAAGTATCTGCCCCTATTGTTACCATCCCCAGTTATCCCTCAGAACTCCTGCTGTCCCTATGAGACCTCCCCTTCAGCATCCTTACTCCATCCTGTCACTGCCATCACCGTTGATCTGCACCACACAGTCCTTGTTCAAAGGCTCCTTTGAGTGGGCCGTGTCAAAGTGCTGGGTGCTCACCATGTATCTCCCCCGAGCATCCAACCCCAAGGCGGGGACAAAGCGACGGTCAAACTGCATTTCTTGGCGCAGGTAGGAGGTCCTCTTCTGGCAGGAGTCACCAGTTCCCTCCTGCAAGGCTGACAGGAAGACCACCAACTCAAAGTGGTTGGACATGCCCTCACACAGGGCGGGGTAGAGGGGGCTTCGGCGGTCCAGGGGATGGTAAAAGGTGAGTGGGAAGATGAAGAAGGGACAGGGCTGCTGGCCCAGATGATCTAAGTGGAAGTCCAGAGAGGTCTGGTGCAGGGCCTGACCTTCATGCTCCTCGTAGAGCACAGCACTCACCTTTACGTCCACCAGAGGTCGCTGCAGCAGGTTGGTGGCTCGTAGCATGAGGCACGTCTGGCCCTGGTGTTGGCCCACCACCGCTTGGGGGCTGAACTGGATGGCTCCTGCTCGCTTCTGGGGACGTGCAATCTTGGCTACAAATGCACCTGAAGGTTAAGACAATGAGATTTCAATGTAATATGATGAGGAGATGTTTTGACCTTACAAGTTTTGTCTCATGCTGCAGTGCAATGCATGCTTTGCAGTAAATCACAGAAAAAGAAATCAGATTCTGACAATAGCAGCAGAGGTAAAAGCACAGAATGTTCTAGAGGCACCAAATGCAACTAGGTAACACTAAAACATGACTTGTTCGTACTGAAGTCCAATTGATAATATGGTTCTGTCTTTGTTTTTTAGATTTGTCTTTGATTTTGAGTTGTTGCCTGCTTTGTGCCCCCACCCAACATGGGAGTAGGGTAGGGTGGGGTTGTAGGTGTGAAAGTAGGTGGGGTTTGAACTTCACTCTCAGCTCTCTCATTTTCTATATTATATTTCTGTAACATTTCATGTGAACAACACAGTACAACACCATAAATGCCTTTAAGGAGAGACTGTCCTAAACTGCTATCTGTTGTCCCCATATTTAAGACATGACGGCAGGCTTTTTGCCCAGCAGCGAGTGTGGCCATGTAGCACAGCTATAAACACTTCGGCCTTTTTGATTTTTAGTTAATTTCAAGCCTACTGAGCCCATACAGGCCTACATAAACTCTCTGAGGTGCTTTCCAGACAGTCTGAAAGTGTAAAACAACTTTGACTTTTGAAAAGAGGTGTTCCACCTTACAGACATTCTTCCTTCTATTAGCATCCATGTACATTGCCAGATCACATTTCGCTTTTGTTCAAAGTGACTTAAATTTTTTTTTTTTAACGTCTGGAGCAACTTGTTCTTTAGTGACTTGCTCAAGGGCACTTTGAGGTCATGAGGTCAAGTCAAGGCAAGTTCTTTATTGTCATATGCACAACAGTTACAGTAAAGTAGTCATTGGCAATGAAGTTCTTTGTTCTCAGGCTCCATCCAACAAACAATATGTATAAAAGGAAAATCATGCCAGTAAAAAAGAGAATCTAAGACATAAGACATAAAATAGTGCAGAAGTTAAAATATAGGAATACAATATGATACACTCCCCTCCAAAAGTATTGGAACAGTGAGGTCCTGTATTTTTGCTATAGACTGAAAACATTTGGGTTTGACATCAAAAGATGAATATGAGACAAGAGAGCAACATTTCAGCTTTTATTTCCAGGTATTTACATCTGGATCTGATACACAACTTAGAAGATGGCACCTTTTGTTTGAACCCACCCATTTTTCATGTGAGCAAAAGTATTGGAACATGTGACTGACATGTGTGTTTTGTTGCCCTGGTGTGTCCTATTACATTGATTATTCAAACAATAAATAGCGCTGAATGTCTACGTTCAGTTTCAGATTTGGGTTTTGCCTGTGCAGACTGCATTTATAGTTAGAGGTGTAACCAACATGAAAACCAGAGAGCTGTCTATGGGTGAAAAACAAGCAATTGTGAAGCTGAGAGAAGATGGAAAATCAATCAGAGCCATTGCACAAACATTGGCCATAGCCAGTACAACCATTTGGAATGTCCTGAAGAAGAAAGAAACCACTGGTGTACTAAGTAACAGACGTC
>NTHP01001276.1:8274-19020 GCA_003416845.1 Oplegnathus fasciatus | reverse complement strand
TCCACGTGTTAACGTAAATAATGAAAATAGTTCCTGCATGAAACATGAAATTACACATGAAAGTCCCTTTGACAGCTTTGGAAAGATTTGTGATACTCAGACGTGGAAGAAGCGTCAAAATATACTTTACAAAAGTAAAAGTACTCATTATGCAGAATGGCCCGTTGTAGAATATTTTTTTATATCACTGGATAATAATTAGTGATTCATTAATGTGTTCATCATTTTAATGTTGCAGCTGGTAAAGGTGGAGCTAATTTTAATTACTTTATATAGTGCTGGTAGCTTAATCCATTATAATATATTATAATCTATTAGTTGTATTATATTTTGTATCAATAATCTGCAAAGTAACTAAAGTTATCAAATAAATGTAGTGGAGTAGAAGTATAAAACAGCATAACATGGAAATACTTAAGTAAAGTACCTCAAGGTCCACCCTCCAGTTGTGACATTTTCTTTGAATTCTTTATCATAAAAGAATGATTTTGCTCGAGACTGAAAATAGGCTGTAAAAAGTCCTTCTTCGCTCATTATACTGTATAATCGAGTGTTATCTGGAAGGAGTCATTCTGGTAGCCGGTAGACCAATCACCTCCACGGTCTGATACACACCTATTAACATAGATTCTCTCTCTCTCACACACACACCTGTCACACAAGTATTTGACGTTGGTGGATTTGTATTTATGACTTACTAACTGAGAGAAGGCTCTTATAAAGACCTCTGTTCGTCCCCCTTGCTGTGGTCCCTGCAGGTGCTGCTGCCCCCGGTGGTGGCGTGTGTAGAAGACACTTTCTATAAGATCACCTCGGAGGCTCTGCTGGTCACCCAGCAGCTGGTCAGAGTGATGAGGCCGCAGGGACAGACCGCCACAGCGGGAGGATTCGACCCCAAACCGTTCGTCAGAGAGGTATGAAGGGTCAGGTTTGACAGGCCTGTTTTCTCCTCTGATCTGTGGTAGTTTGGTCATTTTGCTTTTCTCTGTACTTTCCTGACTGTTGATTATTTTCAGCCATGGCTGTAACAGCGTTGTAGAGTTGTAATATTCTGTTTTCATTATCAACACCCAGAAGAGCGCTAAAAGTTAGTGGCCTAAAGCCGGCTGACACTGTACAAACCTTTAGAATCGAGCCCAATTTCTGCCAGATCACTTGTTGTTTGGCGTGCAGTTTGAGGGGGTCACGACACCTGATTAATCACCTGTACGATCAATTATCCGGCTCTCGGATGATCGGATGGATTTCTTCATAAATTCCACTCAGTTGTCTGTCTGATTTCCTTCATGACTGCTGTCAAAAGGTCTGTTATAAACTGTAATGAGCTTGTTTTGATATTGTTGGACTTGTATTTTAGTCTTGAGACTGCTGTGATATAAAACTGAACTAGAGTTGGACAAAGAAAAGTTGGTGATGTTTGGTCTATTAAGAGTTTGAAGAAAATCATAAACTTTTGTTTCTCCCAGGTGTTTTCTGTAACCCTGAAGAGGCTGAAAGCAACAGACATCGACCAGGAAGTTAAAGAGAGGGCTATTTCCTGTATGGGTCACATGGTGTGTCACCTTGGCGACCACCTGGTGGCGGAGCTGCAGGGTGTTTTGGCGATCTTTCTGGAGAGGTTAAAGAATGAGATCACAAGACTGACAGCAGTTCGGACCATCAGCCTCATCTCTGCTTCTCCATTAAAGGTTCAGTATGACGGCTTTCAAAGGACACAGTTTTTATTTAACTATTCGTGTTCTTATAAAAATACTTTCCCAAACAAGAATTGGCCAAAAGAAAAAAAGCAAGACTTTCCTCTGTCGCTCTTTTCTTCGCTCCTTTCTTTTCTCCATCTCGTCCAGATCAACTTGTCGTCCATCCTGCCTGAAGCTTTGTCTGTGTTGGGATCTTTCTTGCGGAAGAACCAGCGGGCTCTGAAGCTCGGCACGCTGGCCTGTCTGACCGCGCTGGTCACGCATCACGCTGCCAGCATCAAACCTGCAGCCCTGGAGCCCGTACTGAGTGAACTTCCTGCTCTGGTGGATGAGAGCGACATGCATGTGTCACAGGTACTGCACTGAATTTACCACAAACACACATTAATCATGGTCCTCTCCCCGTGTACAGTGTTAAATTTAGAGAATAAATGAAGCCAAATGATGAAGATTCTCTTATTTGCTTTGAGTTCAAGGTGATCCGGTCAAGGGTAGCCGGGGTCATTTAAAGGGGTAATTAAGAAATGACACCCAGACAGTACATATCCACAATGGTCACTAAAAACTGTTATTTTAATAATAGAAAATGTTTAGAAAATGTTAATCTGTATTTGGATTTAGATCTGCATGAAATACAGATAGTGACAGACAATTATTTTAAATTTTTATGATCAAATTATTATTTTGTTTTGGAGAATACCTGTCAGGGGAAATAAGCACTTTTTACAAGGGTGAATTGTACAAACTTTCCAGTGGCTTAAAATCATGACCGCTGATTTATGGCCATTTATATTTATCGTATTTCTGTAGCACTACCTATAGGTAGTATGCCATCAAACTGTGCAGGATTCTTATGTGCAGGTGTCGTCTAAATTTATTTGTAATTGCACAATGTGTTTGAGAGGTTTGGAAGTTTACGTCAGGTAGGCCAGAAGAAGAAGACCAAGAAGAAACAGGTATAATATAACTGAACAGGTTTAAGACCTCCTTGGTGGAGGTAATTATTGTCAGTCCAGTCCAGTGAGTCAGCTTTCCACAACATAAAGTTCTAAATATAGATGCTGTTATATAATTCATGTTGTAGTACACTGTACATGTAGTATGTCCCTGTTTAGGTATCCGTCTCCTTGCTGACCTGCATGGCCAAAGCCTGCCCCTCCTCTCTGGCTAAGATCAGCTCCTCCGTGCTGCCGGGAGTCTTCAGACTCGTCCATTCTCCGCTGCTGCAGGGTGGTGCGCTGACAGCCATACTGGACTTCCTACAGGCACTGGTGCTGTCCAAAACCAGTAACCTGGGCTACAGGTAAGATGGTGGTCAGTGGGAAAACTGTTTAGGGTTGAGGATTAATATTAAGGGTTTGTTTGTTTGCTGATTTGGAGTTGGACTGGGAAACAATGGAATATTATTTTTTATTGACTTTCAGCGGTGTTGAATCATGATGACATGAGTGTATCGTGGTATCGTCTTGCAATAATTTCCAAATTACTGATTCTTAAGATACTGTAATTAAAAAAATAACAAAATTAGTTATTTAAGTTTTTTGGTTTTACACATTTGAAGAGTTTTGTCCGATTTGATACGTAGTGCATACTAACAGAGGAGCACAGTTGGTTCATTTAAGCATCAGTTTGATTATTTTATGTTTGATTCTGCAAACATTTGTCATGTTGTGAATTCGAAAGGAAAGGAAACATTGCCCACCACTAATTTTAAAATGTACTTACTGACTATAAAACTAACATAGTAAAATATATAAATATATAAATAAAATGTTACACTGAAACGTGTTGAATGAGATGTTGTTGTTTACATTATCTGCTCTTTTCTTTTTTGTCTTGTGAAGCACTTTGAGCTGCATGCTGTCTATGACTGGTGGCATATAAATAAAGTTTGATGTCATTCTCCTCCTCTCTCCCCTCTCCTCTCTCCTCTCCTCCCCTTCTCTCCTCTCTCCTCCTCCTCTCTCCTCTCTCCTCTCCTCCCCTTCTCTCCCCTCTCCTCCTCTCAGTCAGCTGCTGAAGTCTCTCACAGATCCGTTTCACAGCTCTCAGTCCTCCGCAGACAGCACCGTCATTCACAGACAGTCCTTCCACTCTGTGGCTCGCTGTGTGGCTGCTCTGTCCTCCGCCTGCCCCAAAGAGACGCCAGGAACTGTGGCCGGCCTCATACAGGAGGTGTGTGAGTGTTTGTACGCTTGTAATGTGCAACTCCTTCTGCCTCGGTGTTACTGTATACCCCCTTCCTCTCCTCTCCTTAGATTAAGAATCCTGGATCTCCGGAGTCTGCTCGAGTCCTGGCTCTGTTGTGTCTGGGGGAGGTGGGGAGGAGCGGCAGCCTGGGAAGAAGTAAAGAGGTGCAGGGAGTCATCCTGGAGGCCATCTCCTCCACCAATGAGGAGGTAAGACATACAAGGTTCAAAGGCTACAAATTATGATTATTTTCATGATTGAATCATCTTTCAGTTATTTTAAAAAGTCAAAAATCTGCTCCCAGAGCCGAAAGAGTGAATCTTTCGTAATGCTTGTTATGAGTCAAAATCCCAAAGTTTTCCAATTTACAATAATATAAAATAGACAAAATCAGCAAATTCTCACATTTGAGAAGCCAGAATCAAAACACACGGTCTACATATCTGGCTAATCCCGGAGCTTTTGACCATATCCCAGTGCCTTCTTCAGCAAATGGAACTTGCTCAGATGCTGATAATTTTCTGATGAACACGACTTCACTCTGGAAATTTCTGATAAAGTTACACACGCTTTGTTGAAAACAGAAAAACATGTTTGCGCTTCCAACATTTAATTTAGTCTTCTGGATTCAACATTTAAACTAAATTTAAATGTGTTTTTCCTTGATGTTTTTGTCATTTATTGTTGACAGAAGACAGGAAACATGTGGTTGGAGAAGCATTAGAGATCAGACAGTCCTGTGATGCTTTAAATATTGTAGACATGGTGACAAATGAAGAGAAAAGGTCGAAAATCAACAAAAACATCCTTCAAAGTGAAACGTTCAGGTATCTCTGTGGATGGTACGATGTGTGAGGTTCTCTGGTTCTCTTGTAGCCTAATGATCTATGAACAAATTGGTTGAAACACTCTAAAACACCAAAATGCCGTCAAGCGAGACAGCTAACCTCCGTTTACTCCTCTGAAGCTTCACAGCTGCAGTGACAGCATGGTTATACCGGTGTAAAGTGTAAAGCAGTGGTGGTTAACAGTATCTAGTTTGTGATTTCAGGTGAAGACGGCAGCGTCCTGCGCTTTAGGCAGCATGGCGGTCGGCAGCCTGAACGACTACCTGCCCTTCCTGCTGAAGGAGATCTCCTCTCAGCCACGGAGACAATACCTGCTCCTACACTCCCTCAAAGAAGTCATCAGGTGTGTGTTCGTGGGTTTCTGTGTCTATTAGTGGGCGTTTTTTATTTCACTTTCCCTCTTTGAATGCATCTTTTCTCCTCCTCTCCTCAGTGTTACCTGTTCTCCTCACATCTTTCTGAATTAATTGGGAACGTCACGCTTTGGCGCCCTCAAGCGGCAGCGAAAGAAAAATGTTGAACTTTATAGAAAATTGTGGAACATAATCAAGCAGAAATCAAATTATGTAAGGGTGGAAGTAGCATAAGAGGGATTTTTTTAATTTTCATTAGTAAGCTCCACTTTCTTATTTAAGCTGGTAAATCAAATTTTTATTTTGTCATAAAACCAGATTCCCTTTCAGGTTTTGTAAAACCTACTACTCTCCCTCTTCTGTCCTCTTGCTGAATACCTTCTCTCTCTCTCTCTCTGTCCAGTGCCTGTCCAGCCTCTAGTCTCTCGCCCCATGTGGAGTCCATCTGGGCTTTGCTGTTTCAGAACTGCGAGTGTCAGGAGGAGGGGACCAGGAACCTGGTGGCCGAATGTCTGGGAAAACTGACCTTAGTCAATGCTGCCCAGCTATTACCCAGACTTAAACAGCAACTTAAAGCTGGTACGATGTGTGAGGAGGGAAATGTGTGTGTTTGGGTGTGATTGTCGCTGCACGATGCCAGATATTTGTGATGGTCTGTCTGTCTGTCCGTCCAACTCTTTGGTCCAGAGCAAAATACCTCCAGAAATACTGGTGAGATTGTCATGAAGTTGGTTTGTTAGTAGTTTTTAAAGGTTTTGTAGTCGTTTCTCTACTTGAACACCTGTGTGTCAGACGGGACAATAGTCAGATCCTCTACTTAAGTAGCAATACCACACTGTAAAAATACTCCATTCAGTAAAAGTCCTGCAGTAAGTAGAAGTACAGAAGTATTATCAGGAAAAAGTATCAAAAGTAAAAGTACTCAATACAGAGAAACGCCCCTGTTAAGGAGCATTTTCTTTTTGTGGTTGGTTGAGGTGAAGCAAACAACAATTTTACAGCACTATAACGATTATTTTCGTTTCATGGATTGATCTGCTGGTTATTTTCTTGATCAATCCATTTATTCTATATCATGGTCAGAATTAAACAGAGCTCAAAGTGACGCCTTCAGATGTCTCGTTTTGTCCGAACAACGGTCCAAACCTCAAAACGATTCAGTTTGCTGCAAGACGAGGAAAACCAGCAAATTGTCTCATTTTAACATGAGATGTTTCAGCAGAAATGACTTACGATTAATCATTTATTAAAACAGTCCCTGATTAATGTTTTGATAATTGACAAATCAACGAAATTGATTGACTACTCGTTTAAGCTCAATTTTTATATACTGTTGTGTCATTTTTTACAATGCATCATGTTGTAAATGTTCTTCATATGTTTTATTTGTAAAGTAACTATAGCTGTCAAATAAATGTAGTGGTAGTGGAGTAAAAAGCACAATATTTGGGAAGGAGTAGAAGTGTCATGAAATGGAAATACAGATACCTCAAATTTGTACTTGAGTAAAGTTTCATAAATCCTGAGCTGTAAACATTATGAGGATGGCTGCCTGGACACCACATTCCTCTTCCATGTTCTGTTAAAGGTTCATTTCTGAAATAACACAAACAAAACAATAATTAAAAATCTCATCCTGCCCCCTCACAGGTTCTCCTCTGGCTCGCAGCACCGTGGTGACAGCTATCAAGTTCACTATTGTTGACCAACCTGCTCCCATAGATTCACTGCTGAAAGACTGCATAGGTAAGACATACAGGCACAAACACACACTTTGGTTTTAGTCAAACCTGAACCTGATTTTGAAGGATAGTTTCACAGGTTTTTAAAGTCTGTCTTAGAAGCTGTAGAGAGCTGGCCTCCACACACACTGTTAGATCAAAAGGAGGAGGGTAAAATTAATAAATGAAACCTCAAACCACATTCTTTGGAAATGTAAACAAAACTTTTACCATCTGAACTCCAAACACACACCTCTACTGTGATGTTGCTCTGCTAGCTGACCGAACAAGTGCGGATTTATATGATGGACGGGGTTAGCTAGTCACCCAAAATCACATTTGTGTGGATAGATTTATGTAACTGCCCCCTAAGTTCGAGAAGAGTCATACATTTTTTTACTTTTTACAGGAAAAGAAAGGAGAGGGAGGTTTATATAAAGATACCCAAAAATTTGATTTGAAGTCCTGCAAAAGCTAATAGGATGTTTCAGGAGGCTGCGTTTGCCAAATCAAGTGTGAATCTTCCAAAATGAGTCTTTTTAGTATGAAATTCACTCTTTCGATGTGCATATGGACGTGTGTGTGTGTTGCTTTTAAGGCAGACTTTAAAAACCTTCACACACACATACACGCACACACAATCACACAAAAGATATCTATTAGACAGGAATGATGTCCTCTCTGTTCGGCAGGTGACTTCCTGAAGACCCTGCAGGATGAGGACATCAACGTGCGCCGTGTCGCTTTGGTGATGTTTAACTCTGCAGTTCATAACAAACCATCTCTGATCCGTGGTCTCCTAGCAACAGTGCTGCCTCACCTCTATAAGGAGACCCAGATCAGGAAGGACCTCATCAGAGAAGTGGGTTGGCTGGTCGGGGAAGCTGAAAACTTTAATTTGAATGTTTTTCAAAGTTCTGTGAAGGTGTATAATTCTGCATGTGTACTGCAGGTGGAGATGGGTCCATTCAAACACACGGTGGATGATGGTTTGGACGTGCGTAAAGCAGCGTTCGAGTGTATGTACACTCTGCTGGACAGCTGCCTGGAGGGGCTGGACGTCCTGCAGTTCCTAGATCATGTAGAGGAAGGACTCAAAGATCACTATGATATCAGGGTGGGTAGAAAACACTGATAAAATACAATAATAAAAGATCAGAGTTATGTGCAGCTTTCTTCTGCTTACTCTGGATAGAAAACTTACACAACAGTCTTTCAAGCTCAGTATTTTTGAGATTTAAGTCTGGAACACATACTGCGTGATCAGATACAGATCAATCAATCAGTAAACTCAACACTCATGAGCAGCCTTTTCAACTAGCTTTTATAGATGCAATACGAAGCGTGGTTTAACAACTGCATCATGTATTTCTCAGCTTAAATTTGTCCAGAAGTTTTGTTTCTGTCTGTTTGTTTGTTTGTTTGTTTTTCCAGTTTGAAAATTAGAAGCAAAACCAATTAAAGATCAGTAAGCGGTGTGTTGATCCAGTCAGTCCAGTGTAGGAAGAGTTCATGTTGATGTCTGAGTGAAGGAGAAACATGTCAATCAAAAACTATTGCACCCATAAATGCTTATTTAAGCCTTGGCACTGCATGAGTGCATATGCAGCACCAACACAAGTGTCTGAATCATCTTCTCGACTCTGCTCTCCCACTTTTTTTATTGTGTGTGTGTGTTTCTGTGTGTGTGTGTGTGTGTGTTGCTGTGTGTGTGTGTGTGTTGCTGTGTGTGTGCTATAGATGCTGACTTTCCTGATGCTAGCTAGACTGGCCTCTTTGTGTCCTGCTGCTGTTCTCCAAAGACTGGACAGACTGATAGAACCACTGAAAGCTACCTGCACCACCAAGGTACTGGCACTCTTAGAAGTATCTTATATATATATATATATATATTTATGTATATATATATGTATATGTATATATATATATATATATATATATATAGTAATAATTCATAATATGATTCATATAAATAAAAAAGTATGTCACTGCGTGGGCTGCAGTCGACCACCAGGCTTTGCAAACACTTTTGGGTTTTACATAAAGACTCTTTTGGCTTATATTTTATATAAACTGTTTCTATTGAATTTAAAAGAAAGGTGAACAAAAAAATATCTATATTACAAACTGTCCTTTGTTACCTTCAGATTTTGCCATAGTTGTGCGAACACGGTTTTTACATCTGGGGACATTCGCCATTTATTTCACTTTAACAAAAAAGTAGTTAAGAGAAATGACTGTTCCCTAAATCCCTCCTCCAAACAGCAATTGTCCAATCAAAAACACAAAAACAGACTTGAAAGGTATGGATTGAACAGTGTCTGCTCTAATGTAAGCTGTGAACATTAGCAGTAAATTTTCTCGGGACATATTTGCGACGAAAATGTCGCACCGAAGTCATCTTATGGCCACATGTTTCATACATCCTCCTTGTCTCTCACGACAGGCGGTCCATATAAACATTTGGCACTGATTCAGTCTGCAGCCAACAACGCTGAGCTCAGCATCCTCGCTGCTACACTGCTGTCTGCTTTCAGAAATTTAACCCCGGTCTCATTTTCAGACAAGTCAGTCGGAAACATTTAAACGCAGCGAGAGCTACAGCTGACGAAACAACTGTAGTCATTTCAGCAAAAATCACCAGTCGCCTGCTTTTGTCTTCTTCTGTCTGAAATCAAGGACACACAAATTTTGAGTGGCAATGTCGTCATTGTAAACTGCACATGTGCAATGCAACAATGCAAAGCTCAGGGGGTGGAATCCAAAGGGCAGGAGGACTTATTTAAAACCTGCCTGATTGCAGTGCCCTCTGAACAGCTGAGAGGCATCCATGCAAACTAGATACTCTGACAAATAAAATGTTATCATGGCTGATAAGAGTGAACTGTGCGTATTTTTGTTTGTAAAATGTATAATGCACGTAGTATTGAGGAGCACATTGTGAATAAGCATGTGATGACGGTCTCCACCCCTCCACCACCCGTAGGTGAAGGCCGGCTCTGTGAAGCAGGAGTTTGAGAAGCAGGAGGAGCTGCGGCGCTCGGCCATGCGCGCTGTCGCCGCCCTGCTGGCCGTGCCCGAGGTGGAGAGGAGCCCCAGCATGGCCGACTTCGCCAACCAGATCAGAACCAACGCTGACATGGCATCCATCTACCAGAGCGTCCAGGGAGGGGAGGGAGGGGGCTTAGGACCCGCAGAGAGCATGGATATGAGCTAGACACTGGACGATGGAAGAGATGTTTTATTATGATGTTTTTTATAGGCAGGGTTCAGATACAGTGGATAAAAGCACTCTGTTCAAATTTGTTACACTCACAGCTATATTTTAAAAACAATATATTTTACAACTCAACGTTGGGCTTTTTAGTACGGATTTCCTCTCATGATAGACAGGTGGTTCGCTTACTTAAATGGATTTTGCAGGGTTTTTTGTCCATTCTGTGTTCTTCGCAGTAAGAACTGGGTTTAATTTAGTTCACATGAAATAAAGTGGAAGCAACACTTTGAACATCTCAGTGCAGTTTGTGTCTGATGTACTGATGGATTTGTTACACGAGATCTAATAACGGACATGTTGTGGCGACAGGAACATCACCACTCATCACATCTTTATCTTTTACTCAGGAAGGAAATGTGGGCGGTGAGTTTTATCAACTTGTCTACAGGACAGAATAACACATGTTGAGTTTTTTCAGGTCTTTCAACACAGCGTTAAGCAATAAGTGACACAGTGATCTGTGAGGCTTTAACTGTGTCTGTGAAAAGGTTTTCCACTTGGACACCGATTTGTAACATTGATACTGCTGTGAAGCCCCCATTTCAGTTTGTAAAATCAGAGTGAAATTGAGCATGATTATATATTTAAAAGGTTGCTTAACTTTTTATCATGTTGCTTATGTTTTCTGTTGATGTGCATATTTAAAAAAAAAAAAAAAAA
>NTHP01001275.1:19498-35824 GCA_003416845.1 Oplegnathus fasciatus | reverse complement strand
TTTCTCAGAGACTACCTCCAGAATTTGGGAGTGGAGAGGATGGAATGGCCTGCCAGCAGTCCTGACCTCAACCCCATTGAACACTTGTGGGATCAGCTTGGGCGTGCTGTTCGTGCCAGAGTGACCAACACAACCACGTTGGCTGACTTGCGACAAATGCTGGATGAAGAATGGGATGCCATCCCACAACAGTGTGTGACCAGGCTGGTGACCAGCATGAGGAGGAGGTGCCAGGCTGTTGTGGCTGTGTATGGTTCTTCCACACGCTACTGAGGCTCCTGTTTGTTAAATAAATAAATTGTTAAATTGCCAATATGTCTTGTTTCTTCAGACTTCAATCATCAAATCCACCAAACAACACCAAACAAGAGTCATTGGCAGAGAAGATTTGGCAAATTTTTCATGGGCCCAACCCACATACTCAGCTCTGCTGCTCATCCCACAAATGCATGTTCCTTACAAATGTGGCATCATTTAAAAGGGAAATAAACAGGCTTTCCAACGGTATAAGATTTATTGCCAAGAAGCATTGTTAAAACAAAGAAATAATCTACCAAGCACAAATTTCCTTACTTTTTGTGCTATGTTTTAAGTAAATTCATTGATTTTATAATAAATATCTTTTTGGAATAAAAATAAATAAATAAAAACTTTGCTGTTTCCACTTTTGCCAGAACATTATCCTTAAACTCTTGTCTGTGTATTTCCATATTCTCATCATTAATGCAGCCTAATAATAGTAATAATAATTAATAACGTTTATTATTATTATCTTTGTTGTTGTCTGATATTAAAAAATTACACAAAGAAGAGTCAGGACAACTTCTCTAAGAAACACATACTTCTATTTTGAAAAAATGAACCTACTCCAACTTTAAGCTGTTCTTGAATTTTTACCATTAGAGAAACAACCGTGGACATATAAAACTTTTCTGGAGGTGACTGATAATAGACTTCAACAATTTTTGGCCCTGGGCCTTTATGGAAATAGGTACACCGTAAATCGTGTTAGCATATTATGCCAGTGTTACTAAACTACAAGTTTAGTTTCAAGTTTAGTTTATTTGTCACATACAGTCATACTGTGTATAATGTGTATACATGCATGTGTGTGTGTGTAGGTGCACGCGTGCGCTCAAGTCAAAAACAAGTATATTTTTCTAAACTGAATGTAAACTGTTGGTATAATAAGTGTGTTAAAGGTATATTTCTACATATATGTGCTCTTCTGAGGGTATGCCTGCATTGTATCTTTGGTGCTTCATTACATATATAGTGTGGTGGTGGTCACTGATATGCTGTAAGTGTAATTTAAGTATACTTAAGTACACACCTGAGATTTTTACTTTTTTGTTTTGTTTTGTCTTGGGCGTGTGGGGGTGAAGGAAAGGGATGTGGGGTCTTGGTAGCTACATCAACCAGACGGAGACTGTTTAGACGTCTTTTCTTAGCTCTGCTTTTGAGGTGATGTTAATTGTCATTTTCCCAAAAACCGTCATCATTGATGCTGTTTGACATCAAACGTGGCACATCTGGAACAATGGAGGCATTATTTACATTGACAGTATTTCTGCTGTAATAACTTCATTTAAACTCAAACCCATATGTACATCATTTAAACATCACAAGTAGATTTCTGACACTTAAAACAGATGTTGGAGGGAGAGAGTCTTGGAGTCTGTCTCTTGGTTTTATGGCTCATGTCTTGATCCAATGCTCTGATGACTCATTCTGATAGAAAGGGGGTCCTCCAGACAGAGTCCTGTTAGTCCTGATGTTTTTTTCTCTGAGACACTGATCATCTAAAGAGCTGCAGAGACTTTTCCTTTCTTATAATTTGTATTTTAAACAAAGACAGAAGGCAAAGCAGAGTCCAGCACAGAGAGACAGTAGAGCTGCTGCTGTCAGTCCCAGTCCAGCACAGAGGCCGATCCTTCCCCGACTCTCTGGTTTGTGGTCTCACTGTTGGTCTCTGAGGTTTGGTCTCTGCCGGAAGTGCAGGAGCAGCTGGAGGGCTTCACATGTGTGATGTACAGTCAAGCACGTGAGACATCAGTCAACCTGGTCAGGAGCAAGATGCTCAAGAAGATCGTGGGAGAAGACGAGACCCTCAGCAGCAAGTCAAGTTGATTTTGCTCACCTGCCCCCCCTGCCAAGACTCACTCATCCTCCACATCCAGCGGGTGAACTATAGAGTGGCCTGTTCCAAGCAAGCAGCTGAGCTGATCTTCTGGAGGCCTAAACCATATGACAAGGGTCAGGGGTGGGAAAAGAAAGAAGGAGGGATTTTGGAGCCTGTCTGGTCTTGTGGACCAATTCTGCCCCCATCTCTCATTGACCTGTTGGCTGCTGGTGTTAGTGATGATGATGAGGGGGAAGAGGATGAGGTGGAGATTGATGATGAGATGGACGACGATGATGATCAGTGAAACAGGGGGTTCTGATGACTTTTGCTTTCAGTTAGCTAGTATTATCAGATTGCCATCTATGTCAGTTAGAGTGATTACCATCCATTTAGTAACCTTACAATTGATGTAAGAGAATAAACTAGTTTCATTTGGCTATTGCAAGAAATCGAAGTTATATTATGAGCCTAAAATTTGTTATTTGCCTGTTTTTCACCAATAAAAAATGGTTGTACCACGTCAATGACCTTTCCATTTGATTCCTGGTGCCAAAATTATATGAGGAGAACACGGGAACTTTGGTTGGAATGTACAATCCAGTTTTATTTAAGCTTTAACAATAATAGGCTGATTAGAAGTTATAAAAATGAAATTCAAAAATTAAAGAATAATGAACAAAATTGAGAGTAAAACAATTTAAAAAGGAATCTTTTAAAAGAAACTCAGAGAAGCTAAGCTCAAAAAAGGCAAGAAGGCAAAAAAGGCAAAATGGCCAATAAGGAGGTCAAAAGAGACCAAAAAGAAGGCCAAAGGCCCCGAAGGGCCAAAAGCTCAAAAGCCTTGAGCCTCCCTTGGCTCTTCTTTTTATCCCATCCGTCTCCGGGCTTTTCCACACCTAAGTCCATACATGGTTATACATCAAAACATCAACAAACTGTTGGACATTTCTTTGTTTGTGACACACATCACAGCTCTTTAGCATTTGTGTCTTACAACATTTTTATCAGTCCAAGAACACAAAACCACAATGAGACATTCTTAGCGGCCTTGTCTATGCCGTTTCTGTTAAAGGTGTAGAGTCAGTCAGGAGCAGAAACCCTTATCGTAACCTTCAATCAACTAGTTCCTTATTTTTTCCTTGGGCCCGGGGTCAGACATTCAAGTTCTCATTATTTTACTCACTAGTTCCTTGTTTCTCTGTTTTATCAGAAAAGTGAATCAATAGTTCAATTTTGTTACTGAACAAAAGTTCAGACATAGTTTATCTCGACTAACATGCTTCTACGTGTTAGTTCAGTTTGGATTTGATATAAATGAATTTGAGAATTTGTAAAGAGAGGTAGGTCTGGGTGGGGTGTGACTTGGGTGCTTAGGAAGGGGACGCTTTCAATCCACTTCCTTTCACAGTCTCACAAAGGAGACGCAGACCTTAATTTTTATAGTTTTCTTGCAGACAAAGAACGCGTACATGATTGGGTCTTCGCTGCTCATAAGAGACGACCATCCAGTGGAAAACTACGAGATTTCTCGAAGGAGTCAGACTTAGAGGTATTATTACCAAATAAGGTTAGACTTGAGTCTCATGGTCACTTGGGACAGACAGTGTGTCTTCTGTGACATGTCTAACTGCGGACCTCCTTCCTGTCTGTGATCTGCAGCACACACACCATCATTGACCCTCATGCAGTTCGATACAATACAAGGCATACAGAAACAAACATAAAGTGAACAAATGATAAAGGTTCCTGTGGTTAGCTGGAGAAACGGCAGCAGAAGAACATCTGGTATCACTTACAGTAGATGATGCTTCTCCATATATGGACTCAACATATAGTAGCTTGTGTCCAGGCCATATAACAAAACAACCAAAGTACCACAGGATCAGTCCTCCATGCGAGAATGTTTCTGTTTCAGGAGTGTGGGGGGTTTGAATATGAGCCATCATGGCTGACACCAAGAGTACCAGCCATGACAGGAAGCAGCCAGCAGGTGGCACCCCTGGACCTGCAGGGGTGGTGATGTGATTTTTGTTCAGTCGTTAAAACTCAGGAGGGGGAAACAAACAATCTGAGGTTTCAAACCCACGTCCTGCTTGTGTGGGATGCAGAAAAACACCACAAACAGAACACAGCAGCTCAGAGGATGGTGCTCACAGAGAGGAGCAAACAAAATCATCTGTTTAAAGCAAACGAGCTGAGAAATTCAAACTGACTCCTGATCAGCAGCAGAAACTGTTCTGATGTCTGTCAGCTGCTTTTATTTCCTAATTGATCAGCTGGTTTATTATTATTATTATTTTTATCATATGAGGGACTTTGACCAGTTGTGTTTCTTTTTTACTTCAACTTGAACTTTATTGTCCCCGAGGGGAAATCTGTCTTGGAGCCAGGTAAAACATAGAACACACAGTAACATAGGCACATGAACTCAGGTAAAAGCACACGGGCTCAGGTACAATAGACACCTGCAGCAGCCTTATCAGAGAGCAGCACCCCTTCCTTTTTTAAACCGACTTTGTCTCTTCTCAAAAAATGAGTTAAAGACAACCTGGAATATAACCCAAGTCAAACAGAAATGTCGTGCAGCATGGACGGATTATCAGCTGTATGCGCTGTTGCATGTCTCCACTCAGCAGATGTGTGTCTTATTTTGAAGGTGTGGACAGTTCAGTTAAATAAAACTTCAAACACAGAAATAAATCAAATCAGCTGCAGACTGTCGATAAGTTTGTCTTTCTAACTGTAGAAAAAACAGCTGGAATGAAAAGAAGTTTGTGTAGTGTTGCATCATTCGGCGTTAGATTGTGACTTAACAGATGTTTATTGAAATGAAAATCTTTGACATTATATCTAACAACTTAATTAACAAAAGGAAACGAAAATATATTTATTTCTTAATATAATAAAGATTGTAGTGGTGAAATAAAGTGCTTTGTAATATAAAAGGTAAGAAATTTAAAATGCATAAAATGAAACCTGCACATACAGAAGAAACCTGAGATACAAATACAAAGATTTGACACATCTGATACAACACATTGATTCTATTATCAGCATCATTCATCAGCTTCCTCTCGGTCTCTGCAGTGAGACTGAAAAGTTCTGCGGTCCTTTACATTCTGGGATCATCATTAATGAGCTGCGTGAGCTTTACAGAGCAGATCATTACAAATTACACTGTTCGACTCCTTCACTCCTGATGATCGTGTGTCCTGCTGGGTTTCATTCTGTTTTAGACATTTTGACTCACAATAAATGCATTTAATCTCAGGAACAGAAATTAGAAACAGGAAGTGCAAATAAACCAATAAACATCTAAAAGTGCTTCTGGTTTGTTTTAAATTTTACCATGTGTTTAATTTAAAGTTTTCTATTTTCTAAAGTGTAAACAATAAAGTGCATAATAAGCTGTCAAATTTACAGCTTGAGGCGACCAGTCATCACTCTGTTGGCCTCTGTAAAAACACACAGTCCACTCCTGATCCGACAGAGTTCACCTCACAAATGATCAGCAGCTGCAGAGGGCGCTATCACCAGAAAACAGCCAACTTTCATGCTGGCTTTTGGTAAGTAATTTACAGCATTAATGCTAATTAGTAACAGCTGATATAATCTGCTGACGTTTGTCATATTAACTGGTGAAAGTGTAAAGGTAGTCTTCTTTTGTTCTTTATTCTACTGTAACTGTTCATTTGAGAGCACTGATGTCACTGTAACAGCAGCAGGACACAAATATTCAGGCTTTATCAATAAGCTTTATCAGCAGGACTTCGGATTCCTTTACATTTTCTACAAATAACACAACTAATAATAATAAGAAGAATAAGTCCACTAATAACAAACACAACAACTATGAAATATCCACCCATGAATCCTCCAGTCCAGGTGTTTCCAGCTGCAGAGCAGAAAACAGGTGTGAGGTATCAGCAAATCTCAACTGCACAAACTCACAAACTCTCGACTCTACAAACTCACCTGAGTCTGTGACCGTCAGGTCGATGAGGTGCTTGATCTCAGAGCGAGTCGTCTTGTTGCGTGTGTTGATTATACCTCGACACTCGTATGTTCCAGTGTCGTTGATGGTGACGTTCTTCAGAACCACAGAAGCGTCTCCGTCCTTCATCTCTGGATCTCTCGGCTGCACTCGACCACGAAAAGATGGAAGCTGGTAGTTTTCATACGAACGCTCGTTTCTGTAGAAGAACACGTAACCATCTGACTTCAGGTCAGTTCTGCTCCACTCCAACAGTACGACGGAGGCATCTCTGGGACCCCGACACTGAAGAGGGACGTCCTGTCCAGGCTTCACTTCGATCTCTTGATGGTCTAAAACAAGTTCAGAGAAGAAAATCCAGAATTAGTTAGAAAGGAAAAGTTTGTTTTGAAGTAAACCTTGTTCACATAAAGCTCATTTTAACAGCACATCTCATGATCCTTTCTAAGCAGATTAAACACTTTTACAAACAGAGTCTATGACACTAACTGTAATGGGAACAGAAGCGAGTGATGGAAACATGCTGCTCTGATGCTCTCAGCTGCTCAGTGTTGGTGAAGTGGACTAAAGTACTTCTGAACCAGAGGCTGGTACGACCTCCGCGACTGCCGCCCAGCTGACGGAGCTGTGACTCACTGTAACTGTGAATAAAATATTTATCATAATCAAGCATACGACAAATTAAAACACAAGTTGAAAAAGGACTCTGCACACTGATCTGAGCTCAGTGTATCATCAAAAGAGTGATGGAAACATGCTGCTCTGATGCTCTCAGCTGCTCAGTGTTGGTGAAGTGGACTAAAGTACTTCTGAGCTCCCAGTTTGTGTTTGTTGGCGAGGTATCCTCTCTGGTGAGTCGACTCAACAGCGTGCAGATTCTACTTTGTTCAGACTCAACCTGTTTGGTGAAAACAGAGCTCACCTTTTTGTTAAACATAATCAACATCGTCTACAGTAGATTAATGTCGTCTTTTTTGGGGGGGGGCCTTCAAAATCTCCTTGGACATGGAGGACACGTTCTGGAGATCAATAGTTTTAATCTGTTTGTATTTTGGCCGTAAACCACACAGAGGACCAGCACCGTGCTTTGGCTCGCCTCACTCAGAGTGTTTACATGCACTTCACTAACCGGGTTACAGTCGGCGTTCTCCAGTGACCTGATTTCTTACATGTCTTATAGTAGAGAAACCTGGTTTCTGTAGTTGGCGTAGGGGATTACTGGTTCTCACAGCTAGATTTTCCCTGGAGAACGCTGATCTCTCCGTCATGTATATGTGACCGAGTTTCTAACCAGCTTTTTACGGGGGGGGGGACACCGAGGACATGTTCCCTGCGCTTTTTCAGAGGGCAGTATTGGACTCCTCCACTTTTTACAGTCCGAAAACTAAAAAAAAGAAACTGCACTAGGACCACACGGAAACAGCGCCCACTCAAGCTCCCAGTTCCACGTCCAAATCCTCCTCCCTTCTCCTCTCCTCACTGTCATTAATAATCATGTGCGCCTTTCCTGAATCCACAAGATCCTCTCCTTTAATTCAGTATACAACTAATAGATCATAATCCATTCAAACTGAAAATAATATCACTTTTTTATGATTGGATTGAATATTGTTGCGAGTAACAGGTGACTTTGATGAAGTTGAATAGAAAGACAAATGGCTGCTCTGTGTTTTGGATGTATGTGGAACTGAAGAGAGGATCCCGCTGAATCAGAGACTTTCTTGATTTTTGTGACATGAAATGTGGAGCTTTATTGCACCACTGTTACTGTTTTAGTGCAAAGTGTCTTAATCAATGTGATGGCCTGAACTGTGCCAACATGCCATCATGTATTACCTTAAAGTAAAAGTAAGTCTCTTAAAAAGGTGTCTGTGTGAAAATTCTGCCAGTGATAACTTTGTATTTAAAAGCCTCTGGGCTCTAGTTTGATAATAAATACATATTTTGATATTCAGTCAGTGAGTTAACATATTGGTCAGTTTCATAATTTTTTGCTGTGTTTTGCTGTATAAAATAATTTTGTTACGACCTGCCATTTCATGAAGGAGACATATCAAAATTATGAAACAACACGGTCGTGTTCTGTTCATCAAAATTCTGCCCCTGTTTTTACAGATACTCATGTGCTGAAAAAGACTTGAGACAGGGAAAGTAACAGCAGAGCAGATGAAGGCAGAAATAGTTACAGAGCAACGTATTTAAAATAGCTCCAGCCAAACCGAAAGTGAAACTAACACAGTGACAAGTGGTGCAGGAACTCAGCACTTTCAGTTTCGATTAGATTTCTGTATTTGTTATTCAGATTACTTTTTCACTGTTTCACTCTTCACATATGATGCTGTCTTTAAAATAACATAAGTATAAAAAAGCATTCTTCAAAACACCAGTACAATTCAATAATAAAACATATTGTAAATAATGACAGTTGTACCAACAGTGATAGTAATAATATTAGTAGTAATAACAATAAATAAACTGTCTGTCAGTATGAAAAAGGTGTTAACGTCATCTGTTCACCTTTCATGTTTTGATCCATTGATTATTAAAAATGCATCTTTTTTTATTGCAGTCACAGTAGGCTACATTACAACAAACACACACACACACACACACACACACACACACACACATGGCTCACCTTCCAATGCAGAGGCCGAGGAGAGGATGAGGAAACAGAGAGAAGACACGATGAACATTTCAGCTGAGGGAGCCATGAGAGCAGAGCTGAGCAGACCAGCTGAAACTGCAGCAGCAGCTGCTACCATGGAAACTGAAAGGGTGGGTGGAGCTCCTCATGTCATGTGACCAGCTGCATTCAAGTTCTGTCTGCTTTATACACTCAGGGGCAGTTCAATACAACAGCTCTGCAGTAATATTTAGGAAGTTTATAATGTTAATGTTGTAAAATTCATTATACGTTTATTACTGAGTTCATATACTGTATATACGTATATGTATATATGATATGTGGCCACTTGGGGGCAACAGAAACAAGTTGTGAACATACGTATATACACATTATAGTATACATACTGTACTGTACATGTACACATTATATATACAGATACTGTATACATACATATATAAAATACTGTTCACAAGTTTGGACGAACTTGGCTGAGAGGACGACTCCAGAAAGTCCTTCTTAGTGGGCCACACCTCTGCCACCTCTCAGCCTCTGAAAGTAAGGCTATATCTCGAGAGTTACCCTAACTTTGGTTTTACTGAAGGACAGGACAGGTCTCAGCCAGAATGTGTCATTTGTGGCGAGAAGCTAACTAATGACAGCACGAAGCCAAGCAAAATGAAAGGACACCAGGAGACTACTGGTAAAGGTCAGGATGTTTTTGAGAGGAAAAAGCAGTCGGCACAATCAAAAAGATCCACAGACATCAGAAAAGCTGCTTTATTTCCTCATTGATCAGGTGGTTTATTATTATTATTTTTATCATATTAAAGACTTTGACTGGTTGTGTCTCTTTTAAACTGACTTTGTGTCTCTTCTCATTAAGTGAAAGTGAGAGACAAACTGGAATATAATCTAACTCAAACAGAAACATCCTGCAGTCTCACCCAATGACTCAGAAATCCCCAGAAATTCTTCACAATGAACCAACTCTGACTCCTAAATATCTCCCTCATAAAAGGTTTCATCTGGAATCTGTGAACTGTCGATGTTTCATCTTTTTCCTCAGTTTTCCCTCGTGGCAGCTAAAGTTTGAGCTGTTCTGTTTGGCTCTTTACACAAACTGCAGTCAGCTGTATGGGCTGTTGCATGTCTCCACTCAGCAGATGTGTGTCTTATTGTGAAGGTGTGGACAGTTCAGTTAAATAAAACTTCAAACACAGAAATAAATCAAATCAGCTGCAGACTGTCGACAAGTTTGTCTTTCTAACTGTAGGAAAAACAGCTGGAATGAAAAGAAGTTTGTGTTGTGTTGCATCTTTCAGCGTTAGATTGTGACTTAACAGATGTTTACTGAAATGAAAATCTAATAATAATATAATAAAGATCATAGTGGTGAAATAAAGTGTTTTGTCATATAAAAGGTAAGAACTTTAAAATGCAGAACCATGGGATAAGAAAAGTGACTGGTTCCCAAATAATTGGGTCCAACTCCCAGCTGTATGTGTGATGTGAGCCAAATACCACACTTGTTTGGTGTGAAAATCCCAACTCTCTCAGTGTGTTTACCGGGTTACAGACAGCTTCGTCCAGTGAGCTGGTATCTTATATGCCATGTAAGAGACAAACCTGGTTTTCCCTGCCAGATTTCCCCTGGAGAACGCTGATCTCTCTGCCGTGTAAACGTGTGACCGAGTTTCTGATCAGCTTCATGACAAAGACTTGAGCCAGGGGGAGTAACAGCAGAGCAGATGAATAAAGGCAGAGATCATTACACGGATGTAAAATAAGTCCAACTGTGAGTGAAGCTAAGACAGCTGCTGTTTAACTTTGGAAACGAAAGGGTGGCGCTCCTCATCTCTCCTGCTGCATTCAAGTCCAGTCAGACATTCAACCACTGACTATATACGTTGAGGGGCGAATTCACATAGAATGGACTGCAGCCGCTGAGGGCACCATGAGTTGCGCATCACTTGCAATCGCTATCTGCTTCGTCTCAAGGACCAATTCACAAAAAACACTGCGCAAACACGCCCATAAAGTTTGGAGCTGAGTGCAATTATTCATGTGGCAATTATTGGCTACCATATACTCACCTGGCTGCTGGTGAGTCAGTCGAGCAGTGTCGGACGAGTTGAGGCTGTGATTTGATGCCACTTTTGACCACTTTGTCACTATTCCCTACAACTTTTTGTTGTTGTTTTTTAGATATCTTTAATAGGAATTGTGGAACCGTTTTTTGTCAACACTTGTAAACCCCTTTTTTGTACAATAAATTATTCAAAGTTTCAACACGTTGCTTTTGGAGTGCGTTTTGAACACCACCACGGACTGCTGCTACCAGTTTAAGGCATTGCTACCTTCGGATACCGTGACAGTAAATAATAATTAATAATTTTAATAATATTGTAAAATATTATTCACAGGGACGTCTGGCATGACGATGCCTTCACTTGGCTACAATCACTGCTGCCATGATCACTGGAAAGTCTGGGCATGACACTCCTTATAAATGTGCTTCAATTACCACCAAATTTTGCACCACATGTATGCATATTACCTCTTTTAAATATGTGCAAATAGCACCGGAGTACCAAGACACTATTTGGTTGGCAGTGCGATTAGGGCCGCATTTCACTCTTTGTGGTTCCTTTTTGTCCTATTTCTGCAGGTTTAGCGGTCGCAAAAGCCGCACAGTCCATATGTGAATTCGCCCCTCAATGTCTACTGCAGAAGTTACAGTGCTGCAGTAACATCCACCTTTCTGAAGTTTATAATGTTCACATTTTTGTCAAATGTGTAAAATTCATTGTATGTTTATTACTGAGCTCATTTATATGTATACATGATACGTGGCCACCTGGGGGCAACAAAAACAAGTTGTTAACATACTCTACACCATGGGCATGGAATAAAAAAAGATCTCACATTTATATCCATTGATGCATTTAAGAGCATCATAAAGAACGTGGTGATGGAGGCGTGTCGTAGTTTTTCTTGAGAGACCACTGTGTTTGAATAGCTCCTGTTTGTATGGTGGATTTGTATATCATGTTGTATATGTTGCATATTAATATATTAATATGTTGTGATTTTGTACAGCTGCTACCTTGGCCAGAGACACACACACACAGAGAAAGAAGAGGAAACAAAATCTTGCAGCTTTTATTCTGCAGCCGCACAGAGATCAGAATCACTCACGGCACTGAACAGAAAGACAAACCTGGTTTAAAGTTGTGATCTGATGTCTGTCAGCTGCTTTTATTTCCTCACAGATCAGGTGGTTTTTATAATTACTATTTTTTATCATATTAAGAACTCTAATCTAACTCAAACACAAACATCCTGCAGTCACACCCAGCAACTTTTCACAATGACCCAACTCCAACTCCTCCCTCAAAAAAGGTTTTATCTGGACTCTGAGCTGTTCTGTTTAGACTTTGTTTAAGTTCAGGAAAGATGGTCAACGCGGAATAAACCATGGTTTATATTTTCTTGTTGACGCTCAGGCTGCACTCGTGGCTGCTGATGTGTGGATTTTGGAACTCAGCTGGATATTAGATGGGATCAGACAACATTATTATACAATATAGGTATAATAATCCACAACCAGATTATTCTCATCACATAAAAGTCATTAATTAGATATTTAAGACGCCATGGAGCCGTCAGCTGTAGATTACAGACGGGTTTGTCTGGTTAAGATCGTTCTCTATTTTAGTTCTACTTCTGTAATTAGAGAGGAAATAACAACGGCTTCCTGTTGTTCAACAGTTTCAACACCATCAGACACAGAAGACATCTTACCTCATGGTCCACTTACTGGCTTTTCCCAGAGCTTTCAACCACATCTCATGGTCTGCATCAGTGGACTCTGCTAAGCTGTCGCCTCCCTCGTGTGGAGGTTCAGTCGCCTGTCGCTTGATAACATGTGGTTGTATATTGGGGGGGGTAACTATGGCAACTCTTGTCTCTGATCAAAGATGGTTTTCAATCACGTGATGTCATCATGTCATACACGCCATGATGATGTCATACAGAAAGACTGAACATGGATGAACAACATGAATCCAGCTCCTCTAAAGTATTAACAACGACTTAATTAACAAAAGGAGCCATGTTAGGAAGTATAAATGCATTTATTAATATGATAAAGATTGTAGTGGTGAAATGAAGTGCAACATAAGAGGTAAGAAATTTAAAATGCAGAAATTGAAACCTGCACATACAGAAGAAACCTGAGATACAAATACAAAGATTTGACACATCTGATACAACACACTGATTCTATAATCAACATCATTCATCAGCTTCCTCTCGGTCTCTGCAGTGAGACTGAAAAGTTCTGCGGTTCTTTACACTCTGAGATCATCATTAATGAGCTGCGTGAGCTTTACAGAGCAGATCACTGCAATACATGGAATTTCTCTTTTTATTTATTGATGGTCCTCAGAGGTCTGTTCCAGAAAGCAGGTTCAGCAAACTCTGAGTCTGACCCTGAACTCTGAGTTGATGAACCCTGAGATGGAAACTCAGAGTTTTCGGTTCCAGAACAGCTGATCGAAGTTGGTTCAATCAGCTCCGAGTATGTTCACTCTGAGTTAAGCGCGTGCGTGACGACTATAAAAAGCCATCATCAATGGAGCTCCGATACTACGATACACCATGGCAACCAGCGAGAAAAAAGCTCGTCCTACGCTGATGAGTATGCCCGAGTCAATGCGTATATTTAGTAGTCTGTTCATTTAACATTTAACCACGCTTTATTTTAATATTACAGGTGTAATGTGGTGGAATGTTACTGAATAAAATTTATCTTCATTTAGGTGTAATCATGGGCACTGAAGCAGCTGAAAGTGGAATATAAAAACAGTTACCTCACTTTGGTTTGAATCACGTTTGACATATTAAACAAATATGATAAATATCATTCAGTGCAAAATAAAAACTAAGTCTGATCCCAGTCTGAGGTCGCAGCAGAATGTCATTAAAAGAATATAATTTAAAATATCGTCATTAACTTCAGCTGAATGATTTCTACATCAGTCTCAACTTTAACTTTATTGTGCCTGAGAGGAAGTTTGTCGTACAGCAGGTAAAACATAGAGTAGGCCTACACAGAGATATGGCCACACGGACTCAGGTACAAAAAACATGATAAAATACATGAATACATCAAGTGACAAACACCTGCAATACATGGAATTTCTCTTTTTATTCATTTATGGTCCTCAGAGGTTTGTGTCCAGGGAACACTACCGTGCAGCAGGCGTTTAAGTGTCAGGGACACTTTTCTTACGGCTCCACAAACAGTTGCTGTCCCGATATTTGTATGCGTTATGTTAATGTTATAAAGGAAACTCCCTTTGGCAAAAAAACGAAGAGCAACGCAAAGAATTTACTCTGATCTGAGAGCAGGTCCCCGGTGTGTAATATTAGAGATGTGAGGCCGGAGAATGTTCAGATAAATGAGAGAGTGACGGAAAATGGTAACGTTTGATCAGGTAGCACACCTAATCGGGGTCTTAAAATCCTCTCCTGACGTGAAGCTGTGAATTAATTCAGCTTCAGCATCCGATCAGGTAAAAGGAGGAAACGACAGCCGGTGTCCGACAGCTGCTTCAGGCTCAGCAGGAGGGAGGAGACAGAGAGAAAACCTGCCAGCGAGCAGGACAGGTTCACAGAGTCAGTTACCATGGTAACCATGGTAACTGACCCTGAGTTTAACTTACCTCTCTTTCTGGAACAGAAAACCCAGAGTTTCCCTCATCTCAGGGTTAACAAACTCAGAGTTTTCACTAAACCCGCTTTCTGGAACAGACCCCTGCTCGGTTTAATTTCTCAACTTTAATTTTTATGAATCGATCTTTTACATGTTTCACAGCTTTTATGTTTGCAAAGTCGCTGTTTTGTTTATTTCACTGCGGTTTTATTTGTTTCACTCACAGGCAGTGATGGGTGTGAGTCGAAGCTTTTCAGGCTTCAGACATTTATTCCACTCTCGTTTAGGCATTTTGAACTTCGCACTAAGTGAGATAAGCAAAGAATCATCACAGCTGATTCTGGTT
The DNA here is from genome assembly GCA_003416845.1 of Oplegnathus fasciatus. NCBI lineage: Eukaryota > Metazoa > Chordata > Actinopteri > Centrarchiformes > Oplegnathidae > Oplegnathus > Oplegnathus fasciatus. Next base: position 21,011 of record NTHP01001275.1, on the reverse strand, counting down.
GATTAATAAGCCATGCGTTTTGTTCAAATGATAAACAGACGGTTCTTTTCACCACAATCAAGGCGGTCAGATCATAACTCATGTTGGCAACTTTCCTTTTATTTCAAAGAAGGGGAGACTGATTTGTTTATTATTGCACACTGATCCATCCTCACTCTCCAGTTTGAGGGAAGGTGTGACTTCAAGAGGAAAATTAGAGGCAGCAGAGAAGGAAGCTGATTGGCTGCAGTGAGTGCAAGGACTACAATAGAGGTTAATTAGAATAAAGTGCTTAATAAGCTTTATAATATACAACCTGAACGTGAAATTCGTAGTAAATAAATGAAAATTAATCTTTACGCAGATGATGCTGTTTTATATTGTTTGATGTTAATGCTAATTAGTAACAGCTGTTGATGACGTTTCTATCATGTGCTTTTCTGCATAATGCTTTCCACTCTTTCACTGATACTGCGGATACGTCCAAATACATGTAGTATTGATATCAACGCAAAAACTGACATCATTATGAATGAGTCTGTAGCTTCGTCCGCTGCATACTTCTTGCGTCGTGTCCTGCACGCTCTACCCAGGCTCCTAAACCAGTATTTCCAGTAGGTGAGAATGTGTCTGACACGGACAATCTCCTGTTGTGTGCTACATGTGCTCATATGAGAAAACGGCTTTAGGCCCCAATCAGACAGGAACCGCTTGAAGTGAGGGGCGTCTTTTTCCAGTGGTTTTATATGGGCAGTCAGCATTTTACATGCTGCTAATGCGCCCTGGGCACCTTGTGTTTTAGACGCCCAGAGTGCCTCACAGTTTTGCAGGAGCACCCTGAACGCCTCGAGGTGGAAAAACTTCAACTCAGAGCAGAAAAGTGCCCGACGTCATTTGTGTTTTTCCTCCATTGTCCAATCGGATGAATTGAGAGGCCAAAATATAGTGTTGACGTTAAAACAAACTTAGCCTAACTGTGATTTTGCTGTGAAGTGTAGGTTTGGTTAAGGACAGCTGATTTGGTGGTTGCCTACAATAATAAAAAAAACGCAGCAAGCTGCTCTTTTTTAAATTGTAGGCTTCAACTAAAAAGGCAGTGCGGTGCGCCTCTGTCTGATCTGATCTTCGTCTTCTTTTGTTAGTTATTCTGTTGTAACAGTTTCCATCAACAGCAGCAGGATACAAACATTCAGGAGTAAAGAGATCTGAGACGTTTCACACCTGCTGATAGTCACTTTCTTTCTCTGCAGGACGGCTGGTTGGTTGGTCTCTGAGTCCTTTACGTTTTCTGTAAATCACACAGCTAATAATAATAATACTAATAATACTAATAATAATCACAATAACTATGACATTAAGATGTCCATCCTTGTTTCCTTCACGGATGTTTCCAGCTGTGTGATCTGCAGAGCAGAAAACAGGTGTGAGGTATCAGCAAATCTCAACTGCACAAACTCACCTGAGTCTGGACTCTACGAACTCACCTGAGTCTGTGACCGTCAGGTCGATGAGGTGCTTGATCTCAGAGCGAGTC
>NTHP01001274.1:21336-38674 GCA_003416845.1 Oplegnathus fasciatus | reverse complement strand
ATGAGTACTGGTGTATAATTAAGCAAGGGGGACACCTTAATACATATTATGATAACGAGTAATCATTCACACGAATGTAAGATGTACCATAACAGGGTATAGTCACCAGTATACATGACCGAATGTCCAAACTTAGCTCTCATATGGTCGGAGAATCCGTCATTCCTGACGTGCTGCACTGGTTGCAAAGGTCAGAGCCTCTGTCGGGGAGAGGAAGGTTTTCTTAGTGCCATTCAGTGACACTTGTAGCTTTGCAGGGAAGAGCATGGAGTAATCAGCACCGATTTGTCTGAGACGATGTTTGGCTTCATCAAACTCTTTCCGTTTGCGAAGTACTGCAGCAGACAGGTCATGGTAGAAGGATATTTTCCTTCCCTCCAGAGTAATATCCCCGCCTGCTGTTTTCCGCCGTACTGCTGCCATCACTCGCTGCTTGTCCGGGAACGCGTGGAACCGGATGATGACCGGGCGCGGTCGCTGGTCAGACCCGGGCTTGGGCATTAGAGAGCGGTGAGCCCGCTCTAGCTTTACTCGGCCCCCTTTAGCATCCATGCTGAGAAAATCCGGTAACCAGTGTTCAAAGAAGTCCAAAGCATTTCTCCCCTCCATATTCTCGGGCAGGTTGAGGATGCGGACATTTTCCAGCCCTCTATTTTCCAGATCGTCTATACGGTCGTGGAGGGCTTCGACTTTTCTTTCCAAGGCCACTATTCGATTAGCTTGCGGCTCGTTAACTGTCTCAAGCTGTAGCATCCTAGCCTCTGCTTCATCCAGGCGGTCATTAGCCCTCTTCAGCTCGGTAGTATGAGAGAGGACTGTTTTGGCCAAAGGCTCGAGTTTGTCGTTAATAGCCATCATTAGTTTGATGGTCATCAAGTCCAGCGCTTTGGCAAGTCCGGGTTCAAGTTCTGCCTCTTCACGGTCTTCATCATGCTCGCCGCCATGTCGGGCTAGCTCCATAGCCGTGTTGTCAGTTGGCTGTCGCGACTTAGTCTTTCCCTTTGGCATTGTTTGGTGTTGTTTTGTCCAGAATTGTTCGAGAGTCATACTACTGCACTGGCATTATAAAAAGATAACGTGGTTTAAGAGAGAATGTAAAATATATGAAGGGTGTTGGAGGAGCTCCTGCCAAACCGACCGTCTCCTAGGCCGTCATCACGTGACCCAGATGGGTCATTTTTAAAAAATGTTTTCTCTACAACTGCAGCATTTTATCATCATACAAATGGCACTAATGATGTGACACCTTAGTTCACTAGCTTCCACTAACATTAGTAGCTAGCCAGCTACAGTCGAGGCTAAAAGTAGCATTAGGTTACTCTGGCTGAGGGATTCACATTCAAACGGCTGAGTTACTGCCCATGCTTTGCTCCCTCTCAGTATTTTATATTGGCCAGTACACAGGAAAATTAATTTATTAATGTTGTTTTGCTAATGGCTCTTATGCCGATAATTACTGGTGATAATGCGGAGCATGCTGCAGACTAGGGACGCAACTCTTGTGGGCGGACATTTTGTCTCGTCACCTTTCCCCTCTCTGCTGTGTGTGTGTGTGTTTGCCATGAATGTATTATAATACAGCCATGGTGTTTGCCTGAGAGCAGGGCTGAACCCCCCCCACACACACACTCACAGAGCGGACAGCAGTTATAGTTATAGTTTACCCCAGTCGTAGCTTAAAATTATTAATTTAAAATTACAACAAATCCTCCAGTAGCGACAGCATGAGGGAACACCTGTTAAACAAGCAGTGACGTCTCTCGCTGCCCCTCCGGTATGTTTTACACAGACAGACGGAGCTTGCAAATTGTTGAAATAACTACAAACGAACGTCAATTGTAGGTAAAAATAGTTAAGCCTAATTAGCTAAACGTCTGAAAACAGTTGAATTATTGTTACTTTGAGGCTGAGACAACCAGCCCCTCCTCCCTTTACCAACGGTGTGTCTCCATAGCAGCAGAGAGAGAGGATGACAGAGGAGAGGGTCAGTGATGCCACAGGGTTGTTAGCCAGTTTAATGTAAACTACTGAGTAGTACAACAGTATGTATAGTTGTTTATTTTAATGTTTAGACTTTACATATTTTACATCAAGGATATTGGATAGGAAGGATAGGGTCTAGCAGCTAATGTTCTACATACAGGTTATTACAAACAAGTAAACAATAGATTCATATATTCATTATTCTAGTAATCGACAGGTTGGAGGTTTTTACTCATTTTTGAGACTAGTTTTTGGCGCTGTTGAATTGGATTATATTGAGAGGTGTTTCTTGTGTTTTGTCCACAGTTTATAATGTAACACAATTCAACGTCACAATCTGCAGTCTCCAAAATTAACAGCAACACCACTTAAAACCAAACCAAACCAAAATTGAACATTTTAACCATCATACAGGTTGTAATTCTTGCAGGGCTGTTGCATTATACTGCATAAGTTTTAGCTAATCCTAGCCCACTAAACTAAGTGTATTTGAAAATTAAATGTGGAATAGTATGTTTATACTTTTTTTTGTTTGTTTGTTGTTGTTGTTGTTTTTGTAGCTAACAAATGTATGCATTGATGATTACAACATTCTCACAGCAAAGAAAAGAGTTCATGGGTGATGAGACACTCATCTCTGCAGTCATGGAAAGATGGCCTGCATTGTTTAGTGAGAGACAGGTAATCCTTTGCCAACTGAGTACTGCTTAGAAATCCTGTATTTTGTTATTTGACCATTGATGTAGTCAGAAAGCATGTACTCTTTGTTGCAATCATATTTGTGATTTCTTTGTGTTTCTACCCCTACAGCTATATGCTGCTCTTATTTTCCCTCACTCATGCCCTTTTCTCTGCCGTTTTGTCATTTATCTGTTTCAGCTAAGAGCTGAGTTCAGTAGAATTGTCACCAAGGACCTGCTGGAGTCATTCCTGGACGGACTAGATGCCTTGGTGCCAAGTCTTTTAGAGCTCTACAAAGCAGCTGTTGCATCGAGCAGGAAGTTGACCCTAAGCAGTGTTCTGCATCGTCTTCAGAAGGAGGTATGTACTGTATAGAAAGAAACTTTTCCTATTAATGTGTACTAAAATTAGGATTCTAGCTCAGGTATCACATTCACCTACTCTTGCCTGTTTTTGTAGGACACAAACCAAACCAGAAGAACAGCTGCCCTACTTGGTCCTCCGCTCTGTCTTTCAGAGGATTTCTCTGACAATCAGGATGTGTGAGGTAAGACACTGTATTTACACATTTCATCCTACACTCACTTGTTTTAAGTTGAAATGCGACTAAGGTAACATTTTTCAAAGACATCCTCTCTAAACAGTGAAGTATAAAGACTTTAGGTTAAAGATTAGGTAATCAGTCCAACAGTATTTTAAGTTAATATAATGTTTCCTGCCCATAAATGTCAGTAAGGCCATTAAGTCATTAAGTAATAATTAATTCTAGTCTACAGTCAGTGTAATCTAGTCTAGTCTATATATTAGAAAAAACAAGTTACTACAAACAACTCTTATTCTCGGGATGATGAAGGCTCTCTAAACATTAAAATTGTACTAGAAAAATAAATGTCTCAATTTAAAAGTATATATTATTTTCCTCTTCACATTTTTGTATTTATAAGCGGATGCGCCTGTCTCTCCCTGTCTTTATTATTATTATTATTATTATTATTATTATTATTGGTTAAGCTAGTAATGGCAATGGTAGCTGTACTGCCGTAGTGCTGGCAATAGCATAAGTTGTATGAGCATTGTTATATATGTTCTTCTTCTTTGTACCACAACATCATACCACAACTTTTCAGTCCCCTCACTGGCATGCGTGCACGCACACACACGCGCACACACACACACACACACACACACCTACTCTAAAACAACACACCGAACACCAGACATTGCTCTTTCTCTCTCTCTCTCTCTCTCTCTCTCTCTCTATATATATATATATATATATATATATATACTGGTAAATTAGAACTCATTTCAAAGACATTTTATAGCCTTTATTTATTAGAATGGCAGTGATGTTTTAAACTTGTGGAAATGTGTGTATGTCTTTATGTGTCTTCAGGCTCATGGAGAAACTCTCAACATGACAATGAAAGGAATGCAGGTTGGACTGTGATTGGACACGAAGGCCTTCTGCATGATACATTTCCTTTGGAAGTCTGTAATGTGGCTGTGGTAGTCGAGGAGAAGATCATCCTACAGGAGCTCAGAGATGTGCCCACAGGCTTTACCATGTTAATGGGTGCAATCGACTGCCTTAACCTCGAGTACCCACGTAACATGAAGTATTCCTTTGAGTTCCTTCAGAGGGTCATCATGAATATTAAACTGGACCAATGCTCAGAAATAAACTGCTTAGATATCGCCTGTAAATGAATGAATACACATCTCAAGCCCCTACTAGAAGGAAGCTGTTTTTTGGGACTCTTGCATTCTTCTTCACACAAACATTGTTCATGTTTTCAAAAGTACAGTTTGTACAGTGCAGGTCAGGTATGGACAAAGCAAGTCAAATATGGATGAAAAATGAAAAGGTGACACTTACATACTGCTCTGAACTGTATGTTTGGTAGTTCAAAGATGTAAAACCTTTTTTGAAGCACTAACTTTTTATTACTCATTGTACAACCCCTGACCATCTGTCCCTCTTTCCCCTGCACTCCCAGTTGTCAACATATGTGGGGCCCATGTGTTAAAACTCATAACTGTTTTGATGTTAAGGCATGTTTAGAATTAATGTGCAACATTGTTCTTATTCATTTCAAGATGTTATGAACCTGTTGTCAATTGTTTTTCAATTAAATGTTATATTTTTGAACAGATGAACCGCAAGAATTCAGTGTGAAGTTTTTTGGATTTTAAATCCTCTTAACTTGAAATGGCAAGTCCTATAAACATAGTTAAGTTATTTTAACTTGAAACTGTGAGTTAAAATAATGCAGAAATGTGTGTTTGTTTGACTAGGTAAGGAAAGTTTTCTTGCATTCATAATGTAAAATAATTCTTTGTTTTAACTCACAATATTAAGTTGAATCAACAAGTGATTAAAAGTTCAATCAGCTTTGAGACAACCAGAACATTGTAGTTAAATCGACTTTATAAACTTTAATTGCTGAGTTGAAACAAGGGTAATCTACAGGTTGAGTTCACTTGCATTTTCAAGGCAGCAGGTGAACTTGCATTTCCAAGTTATACCAACTTGAAATGCCTTACAGTGCAGAGAATAAGAAAGAGATGATGCAAAGGAAGACGCAGAGAAAAAGACGAGGCGAGAGAAAAGTGGCAGCCAGACAGAGCAATTATCGTGATGATTGTAAATCACATGGTTCTTCCCGTTGAATTATCCCAGTATGAACCATCTGCTTTTGTCTTCTCAGATTCTACAAGACGATAATCAATAGCACTGCCGCTCAGCACCACCGTGGTGTTTAATTCAAGAACAGCATCAAGAAACACTGACAGATAACTGGCCCTGAGGGTCCCAGCTGTGCGAGAGGTCCAACTGAGGTCCAACTGTCTGAGGGACACTGCACTTTTTGGTCAAACAGACTTAACTAGAGTTTAAAGGGCCCGGGTGGAAGATAAACTGAAGTGAGACAATGCAGCCTTTTTCTGCCATTTCCGCTGGTCAAATCTGTCTGTTAGATCTGTTTACACAAACACAACTATTTAGGCCCTCATTAACTGCAGTCCTTCATGCTACTTTGATATCAAATGGTGCTAAAGCTTTACTGAAGCATCTAAAAAAAATTAAACAGAATTGCAGTGGCAGTAACATGAGGGAACTGTGCAAAATTTGCAAAACAGCCTTAATCCTACTTTTCCAGGTCAACAAACGTTTTTCAAAGCATTTTTGTAAAGCAACTCTGAATATGTGAGATTTACATCGTTATGATAATTATGGCCTTTAGGATAGTTTATCAATATTTCTACATCTATTGCTGTTGGAAATGATTAGTTCAAGGTAGTGCTGCAATTAGCGAATATTTTCCTAATCGATTAATCTGCTGATTAGTTTCTCAATCGATTGATTGCTTCGGCTATAAAATGTCAGAAAATAGTGACAAATACCAGCCACCATTTCCTAAAGGCCAAGGTGACATCTTCAAATGTTTTGTTTTGTCTGACCAACTGTCCAAAAACCAAAGATATTCAATTTACAATGATATAAATCAGAGAAAAGCACAATATATTCACAACTGGGACCAATGAATGTCTACATGGCTACATAGAAATGACATAAAACGATTAATCCATTATCAAAATAGGTCATAATTTTCTGGACTAATTGATTGTTTCATGTATAGTCTAGTGAGCTGTTTAAACACAGTAATCAGACATCAAGTAGCGAGCTTTCTGAAATGTTGTCACTTACCATTCATGTAGTTAAGTTCAGATATGTTGTTTGTATCACTAACTCAATCCCCATGAAATAAGGTCTCACTATGTGTAAAATGTATACTGTCCTGTGTCTGAGTAATCATTTTCATACTGTATGTATGTATGTACACTGCATGTTTTTTGTCTAAATCATATTAATGCCTCTGACAAATACTGTGTATAATGAGTAGAACAGTAAAAAGTCAAACATGTCTTGGAAAGTGTCTTTATTATTTAAAAATACAATTCATCAAGTAAACAAAGAGAGCTGGATGAGCCTCCATTATTTAACCTTTTGAGTGTTTACACATTTCATCAGTTTCATCACAACATAAACACAAGGTAAACAACGTAAACACATGACTCCAGATAGAAACACACACACACAGAGCCAGAATGTGAAAAGCCCCCTGGATGGAATAAGACTGCAGCAGCGAGCAGGGTGGGGCCAGAGGGGGATCAATAAGTGCAGCTGAGGAGTCCAAGATGGAAGTTGCAGCAGAAGCGAGTCGATCTGTCAGTGATATGAGAGGGCGGCTGCAGGCCTCCTGGAAGTCACCTGTCAATCACACTCCTCAGAGTCATACTTCAAGACCATACTTAGAGCCTCCTTGTTCTTGATGATCCTGGACAAGGAATGAGCCCAGAAAACACATTAGTTATTGTGCTACAAACATTTGTGAATATCTCTCACAGTTTCATGATATTACGGTGATAACAAAGGATCGTCTGTTAAATTAGGAGGAAACAGGAAGACCTGCGGCCGACAGCAGGTTGATAGTGAGTGAGTGGGTGAGCAGGGAGTAAACGGAGGGGTGGTAATAGCTGCTCTTACTCTTGCTTGATCTCCTGAATCTTTTCTTGACAGTCTTCGTCCTCCGGGTGATCCTGGGCCTGCTGCCGGGCCAGCTGCAGCTTGGCTGTCTGTTGAGAAGGCACATCAGATAAGATTTATGCAAACCATTCATCAGTGGAGGATGGAGAGGAGACAAGAGGATGAACTCTAAGATGATAAGAGCTTTATGACATTACTGGCAGAGAGGAAGTTGAGCTCATATTATAAAAGGGGTGTAAAACTTAATGCGAAAGTACCGCTCATCACCTCTGAACACCAGATGTGTGAGATGTGGACTGCTCAAGCACCGAAGCATTAAGATTTTAACACCTAGTCTCACTCAAACTGTCTGTCCAATCACGATGAGCGTCACAGACTGCAGCTTTCATGTCACTGACTTGAAATTGAAACCCCCTGAAAAACACCGTAGCATCACTGAATGATTTAAATTAAACTGAATTAGTGTTTGCTGTCGGCACAAAAAGCCCCAAATAATCCCACCAGAAGCATCATGCACAGTTGTCCTCCATAAGTGGCGTTTGCGCAAAACATTTATGACTTGAGCTGTGAGCATTAAAAGAATCGCTGAATCCTTAACGTGGCCTTACTTACAGCAAGACAGCAATTATGAAATGTTTTGCATAAGAACTCTGCCTCCTTGTGGTGAAATAGTGGAACTGTATCAAACACTAAACAAAGTGTGAACTTGTAATAGAAGGCTTACATTACATGATATTCATTAATTATGGCAGGGTAAGTGGATGGAGATTCTCCTAAAAAGTTATAAAGCAATACTGATATGTAATAACACAGTAAAAGAGTACAAATTGTGTATTGATTATTAATAAATAATCAGTACACACAGATCAAATTAAACTGCATTTACATTTAATTTTGTCTCTTATTTATGGATTGATTTACTAATTTTGTCTTTATTATTTCTTCTTTCCAGTATCCAATTAAAATATCAATCTGTTAATTGCCTCACAACCTTTTGCAAGTCTCTTTAGTTTATCTGTGCTAAGATGTTGTGTGTATTTATCATTAGTCTGTATCTAAAAATCTGCTGATTATATCACCTTCACACCTTCTATATGTAGGAGAACCAGTCGACATTGCTGAAACATAAAGGTGTCAGAGCAGGCAACATATTAAGTCCACCATCCCACAACAAATGCAATGCAGTGGTAAATCAAAGCACATATACACATTTTATTACATAAATGTTCCTTATCTTGTACACTGCTGTCATATGCATATACAGTGTTTACCTAACAGTTCAAGTTTCTGCTTCTCTTTGCTCTGCAGCTTTTCAGTGTGCTCGGAAAGGTCCGGCCTGTCAAACTCGCGGTGCAGCCTCCCCTTGATCTCCAGCACTTCCTTGGAGATGCCGCAGAAGGCCTGTGTTATTTCATGGACCAGCTGCCTGTAGTGGTCGAAGTCATAATGGCGCCCTGTCCTTAAGTAGGCCTCGTGTCCTCTGGAAAGCAGTCAGGAGCCAAAACAACACCAATGAAAACACAAGCAGAAATGAATGAAGCGTATAATTCAGATTTCTATGTTTAGGTGCCTGAAATTAAGAACAAAGATCCCTGGAGACAGGAGGAACTGTGATTGTGAAAGGATGAGTGTATAGTTATATGCAGTAACTTAATAACAGTGTGGTGAGTCATTACTAGATCCAACATACTCTTCAAAGAGCCGATACGTCTCTACCCGCTCAGACTGAAGGTGATAAAACCTCTGGATCAGGGCTTCAGAGTCTGTAGGGACCTACAGGGAGGAAATCACACTAAAGAAAGTTCACAGATGACATGCAGAGAGGGATGATTTATTTTAGTGCTGAAAGAATTAACAGAATATGAATCTGTCCAAGTTGGATGACTATTATTATTATTATTACTGTCGTTGTCACTTCAATAAAATTGTATTAAAAATATAGTTAAGCTTCATATAGTTATTAAAGCTTTGCAAATATTTGTATCCATATTGTTATGATTGAATTGTTTTGGCAGACTGAGTAAGCACTTTTACCAGTTAGAGCTCTTGTAACCTGTGATTTTTGATTAATCTAAAAAATGAAAATACTAGATTTTTGAACAATGTTTCATTGTACTACACTGGTTGTAATTAGTGGTTATCAAGAGGAAATAAAATAAAGGCTTGTTACATGGCTCATCTGCTTTAGCTAAAGTTACAGGTAACAAGCAGCCCACCAGCCCTGGCAACAACGCTACAACTTCAGCTACACTAGCCAAGTTACCATTAGTTTAGCTGAGCTTAGCACATGTGGAAGTATTAGTTTTGAGGCTCTCAGATATTTAACTGTAGTATAAAATGCCAGCTACTCACCATGGTAACCTGCCAGAAAATACTGTCTCTGAGTTTTCACAGTTTATAACAGTGACATGTTTATATTTTCTAAATACAGAGCATTGTTGTGACGATGCCGCGCAGTGTATTTTGTAAGTTTTTCAAATAAAAGTTCTCATACAACAACAGGCTTGCACTGTTCTTTCTTAACCTCCACTGACAAGAGAAAGGCTGTCTCGCTTCATAAATACAGTTCAAACATTGTGACTCTTTAAACCAAAGCTTGTCAGTTTTAGTGTTACATTTGTAATGACATTTTCTTGCGTGATTAAGTTAATACACCAGCAGCAGCACTTTATAATCTCTTAACTGGAAGCCAGTGTAAAGATTCAAGAACAGGAGTAATGTGCTCAGTTCTCTTGGTTCTTGTTCTAACATGAATGAGCTGAAGCTGTCGGACGGTCTTTTTGGGAAAACATAGGCCACCCTGTTGAAATAAAGGCATGATTGAGTTTCTTTAAATCTTGTCTGGACATGAGACCTCTAATTCTTGCTATTTGTTTGAGATGATAAAATGCTGATTTACTTATCAGAATCAGAATCGGTTTATTGCCAAGTACTTTTACACATACAAGGAATTTGTCTTAGTGTGTTGGAGCATAATAATAATAATAATAATAATAATAATAATAATAATAATAATAATAATAAGCATAGTAAGAGAATAAGAATAGAAGGCAAGTAAAAAAGCCATTACTGCAACAGTCAGAAAACTTAAATAAAATAGAAAAAATTGACAATAAAAATATGGAAAAATATATAAAATATGTACAATATATTTGTTTGTTCTTTCCTCCTTGTCGCCAAATGCTACGATTTTTTGACTTGGCTTTATTTAACCCAAGGAAATTTAACTGCATCCAGCTATTTGCTCTAAGCTGATAGAGTGAGTCTAAGGGACCACAGTCACTTGGGAAAGGGCTAAGTGAATGGGTGTCGGCTGTCGTAGCAGTGATAAACAACGCCATGTGTATATATCGTGGGCACACTGTAGGCTATATGGGTATGTATACTATGGGCATACTGTGGACACATGCATGTGCAGAATAATTGCACTTAAAAAGAAAGCAACAGTAATAAACTAAAAGAGTCATATGTCTCTATACTACATTTATTGCAAGCAAGAGACACCTATTCACTGCCAGGTTAGAAGAAAAGACATTCAGGATATTCAATATTGAATACAAATCTGAGAATACTGATTGAATACTGAATAAAATGCTGAGAACCAATTTCTTTATACAAAACAGAACAATGACCACATAGGGCATTAGAACACAATAAACACATTAAACAATCCCTCCAGGGACGCCAGTGGATGTCTGCCTTAGAAGGCATTTATCTAGGGCTGCAACTAACGATTATTTTGATAATCGATTAATCTGTCGATTATTTCTCCGATTAATCGATTAATCGGATAATAAAACAAAAACAAATTTTATTTCTACCATTTTATTCAAAAAACAAAATGTTACTCCAAATTGACAATATTAACACAAATAACAGACTTGAATTTATGCTATACAACATGTGCAAAAGATATGTCTTCTTCTTTTAATAAAGTGCACAAAAAACAGGGTTTTTTATGTTGCTTGAACGGACCTGAGCTGTAATAATAATAATAAATTACAAATAATAAAAAACAAAAACGTAAAACACAAACTAAGTGTTAACAGGATTTGCTACATCAAATAGCTTTAACAATGGGCCATGAACTATGGAGGTAGATTGTTTCTGCAGTAACACTTTCTCACACACTCAGTATCTCTCACTTACTGTCTCACACACACACACACACACACACACCCTCTCTTCTCTTTCTATAGGAATTTTGCATTGCAATGCAAAAATGTTAGCATGTCCACATGCTCCTGGTTAAGGCTAGCTCTCGTCTTGGAAGCTATGTTGCCTACAGCAGAGAACAGCCGCTCAGATGGTGTTGAGGTGCCAGGGATGCATAAGTAGGACTTTGCTAGCCCAGCCAAGGTGGGATATCTATCCTCGTTAGCCTTCCACCAATGTAATGGACTTTCTTCCTTGGCAAGGGGCTTCTCTCCAAAGTATGTGAGGACTTCATTCCTCACTTCGCTGTTGAGGTCCTCAGCTTCCCGCTCTCTATTCTCTTCTTCACTGCTGTTTTCAAAATTGAGGAGTGAGTCAAGTAAAGAGACATGAGTTGTAGGTTCAGCAGCTGTGGTAATGGTGGAGGTGACACTGGTTTGGTCACAGAGACTGCCATGCTGCTGCTCATCCATCTCCCTTCTCACTCCGAGTGCTAGTGTTTGCACTTTGGTTTGCACATTTAGGACTTTGTCAGGTGTTAAAAACTTAAGTCTTTTGAACCTCAGGTCCAGGGTAGTTGAGGGGATCACTGTGTTTGGTGCTGTGTCTGAGAAAGAAGTCTCCCTCTTCCATCGCTGTTGCAGCTGCTCCACAGCAGTGAGTTGGAAAGGCTGCACCGGGGCTGACTCGAAGGCAGCACTCTGGGTTGACTTGAACAGCCCCTTCACAAGCGGAGGTACTGCAGAGATTGTTATGTATTTCTCCCCACTCATGAAGACAGTGGCACATTCAAAAGTCTTAAGGACTGTGGAAAGCTCTTCCAGCAGGCTCCACTGGTCTGGTTTCAAATCCAGGTACCTTTTGCCCCTCTGTGTGACAGAGGGGTCAGACAGCGTTGCTGTTACAGGCCACCTTTGCTCAAGCAGTCAGCTTATCATATAGAACGTGTTGTTCCATCTTGTGCTTATGTCCTGAACAAGCCTGTGCTCAGGTGTAGCCATTTGTTGCTGTTTCTCTCTTAGCTTGTTGCAGGCTAGCTCGCTGTTTTTTTAAATGTTCCACAAGACACCTTGCAGCCCCAACAGCTTTTTCAATGCTTGGGTGCTTCAATGCAGAATTGATCACTAGTTGCAAGGTATGGCCAGTGCAGCGCACAGAGGACAACCCATGCTTCTCCTCCAGTAAGTTTGCCGCAGCCATAACATTGGCACGATAATTTTGCCAGGAGGAATTTCAAACCTGGCTGCTACCTCCTCCAACCACTCTGCAATGTTGGATGCCGTATGTCTGTCCTGCAGTGGCATGGTGGAAAGGCAAATTGACTCCATGTCCCCAATCATCTTTGATGTAATGGCATGTAATGCCAAGGTAGGCTTCAGTGGCTACACTTGTCCATACATCAGTTGTGAGAGCAATTTTGCTGTTGTTGGCTTTTATTGCAATCTTTACCTTGATACTTCTCTCCATCAGCTTAGTAAAATGGGTCCTTGAGGGAAGAGTGTAACCAGGGTGGAGGGTGTGGATCATTGCTCTGAAGCCATCATCTTCAAACATTGGTAGTGGCCTCATGTCGGTGACAAGCATGTTTAGGACACTATCTGTCAAAACAGCTGCTTGCTGTGGTGTGCATGGCGCTTTACTCCCCATCAAGTAGCCACTCATGGTGACTTGTTTTTTTCTGAAATGAGAAAGACAGTATGAGTATGCATAATAGCACAATTTACATAAAACTCAATAGGTGCCTTGTTGTTTTAGTTAATAATTGCTTATGTAAAGGCCAGTAACCCAAAGGCCAAGTAGACACTAGAATATATATATATATATATATATGTATGTATGTATGTATGTATATATATATATATGTATGTATGTATATATACATATATATATGTGTGTGTGTATATATATATATGTATATCAGATATGCTCCAAACAATGCAGTTCACTCCTTACATACAGTAGTGTCTCACTCTAACCTAATTTCAGCAAATTAACACTTTGAAATAACAATAATAAGTGTAATAAGTGATTCGCTCTACCATGTAGTGTTAATTAGCTTGCTAGGCTAACGTTAGATATACCGCCTCTGCTCTTCCATTGACGTTAGCCAGCTAGTTAAATACTGTCCACTCGTCGTGCAATATTGAAGTAGCCTATTACATAAACGAGAAGTGCTGTGAGACGAACGATTCAAAGCTATTCAAAAACGAACGCATGCCATGGGTCTAAACTCGTTTAATTAATAACGTTTTTGTAGTAACTTACCCTGCCGTTGAGTCCCCTTCAGCCACAGCTCCAACATGCTTTCGTTTCAGGTGTTCTCTCATTACCGTAGTGCTCCCGTGCCATGCAAGATCGGTTTTTCATAGTTTGCACTTAACACACTTTTTATTCGAATTTAATGTGAAGTGCTCCCATACTAAAGATGATTTTGGTTGAGCAGTTTTCTCTGTCTCCGCCATGTTTCAAAAGTGACACAACCAGCTCCGTGACACAGCTTGCAACAACAAGACGCTCTTGAAGTAGGCTAACGTAGCTCCGCGACCATCGACTATACATGCTGCGACACAGCGTGCCACAACGTAGATCCAACAAATCGATAATGAAATTCGTTGCCAACAATTTTTATAATCGATTTTTATCGATGTCATCGATTCATCGTTGCAGCCCTACATTTGCATTGCGGAGCCACATTTTCATTAAAGCTTCCACTTCTGATACCATGGCCTGGCTGCTTCTAGTCACAGCATTTCAGTGAAAAAGAAAACAACAATTGAAATGTAAAAAACAGAACACAGGTTGTCCATGTGCAAAGTATAGTGACCATATTGGCTTAAGCCACAGCCACAAATTATGATTATTTCTTTGTTGGTGCCACTGGTGCTGCTGTCAATCTTAAAAGCTCACCAAGCTATGATAAAACATAGTACTCCTGCTCTGTGTTCAAATTTTGTTCAGACCATGTCATAGAGAGATTGACTCAACTCGACAATCATTTTTGTTGCTGCAGTCTGAGTGAGGCAACTTATGACGTTGTGTTTAACAATAATACATTCAGATCTGCCATCACAGATAATATAATGTCTTAGAAGAGAGTTAAAATTTAAGTCAAATATTTTAACCACAAAAATCTAAATTTTCACTCAATTTCCTCAGAATTACCCTATAAATTAAGTTTGGAAAATAACCTTTCACTAGCTTACCACACACACACTCACTCACTCACTCAGTGTTGTCATGTCAGAAATATTATCTGTTTTATCATGATTTTAGATTTGTGTCCAGGGGATATTATTGAATGTACGTAGAGGCTTTTCTGTTGTAAACATTGCTGTTGCTGCGCATAAAAATATAAATATTTTTTTTTACTTCTGAAAAAAGTACTGGTAAAGAACCAGACAGATCTTTTGATCAGTTCAACTTATGAAGGCCAAAACTATTATTTTTCCATTAAAAGCACCCACACTGTAAAAAAGGATTTGAGGTTTTAGCTACCTCAGCTCATTTTCTTAAGTCAGTTCAACTAAAATGTTGGGTTTACTTGAAATATCGAGTTTAACTGTGCCCAACTAATTAGTTTGATCAGAGTAGTTCGGGCAACATAGATTTCTTAGTTGACTCAACTACTATGTATGTGTAGCCCCTGCAAAAATGCATAGGCAATCCCACAAAGCCAACAAGGGCTGTCCACCTCCTACAGCACCATGTGCCACAAGAAACTTCATTTTTGGATCAGGAGTTCCCAAGGTAAGAACAAACTTTTACCTTGCTTGTATTTATCAAAATGCTTGTTAAATTAAGTGTTGAACAGGTAAACTAGATAAATGTTACACAGGGATGTCAAAGTAACCCTTGCAGCAGCACTTTTTAGTAACTTAAAAAGCCAAACATTGTTTGTGGTCAATTTTAGAACTTGTGTGATTTTTTAGCAACTGTAGTTAACATAGTTAAACTATAGATTTATATTGGTGCCCCATTTCTGAGAAAATCTGAAAATATTTTTTTCCAAGTGCACAAATCATGACAAACAATCTAGCCAGACTGTGCACACAATGCTTTTCAGCCTGGTATGTTCATATTGATTGAGTCTGCAGTACACAATTCATGTCCAATTCTTAATAATTAAGCTCAGTGGATTGGCCAGTATCAGTGCTAAATTTGGCGTTAACTGTGGCATTTTCAGACAAAGTTAATGCCTTGCTACTGTAGGTAATGTTAGCAGTGTAGTGACAGCAAAGCAGAATACTGATCAGCAGCAGATACTAGCAGATAGTAGATAGCAGTGGAAATCTATTTAAGTAATATAAGTTATTCAGCTGATTGTCTAGCCTGAGCAACAGCATATTTTTTAGGTCTGTGAAACCATAACATTAGCACAGAAGCCAAAGTGGAAACTGAGAGCTGCCAACAGAATTTCACATTTGACATATTCATTTTTAATTGTCAGATGTGACTCAACAGTAATTTGCTTTTCTTTTATATTTGAGTGTAATTTTGAGTACATTTTTCTTCAGAGCTGGAGGCTGCACTGAGTACTATGAATAACCTGTCCTGTGAGTCGTATAAATTGGATCTGCAAGTTCTGCACATTTTCTTCAGCCAACCAACGCAGCATTCTAGGGTATTACAAGCTAAAATACGGACACTATAATAGGTCTTGGCCCTTGCCTTGTATCTACAATGACTGTGTGTGTTCTTTTAGCCCCAGTGTCAGGAATAAGTAACATAGCATGACATGCTACAGTTGTCACAGTTTGTCTCCTGTTGTTGTTTTTGTGTGTTGAGGCTTCAAACCAGAAGAGAAGAGCAGCTGCTTTGCTTGGACTGCCATATTACCTGAAGAAGGATCCCAACAGTTTCATCTGTGTCTGTGAGGTGTGTGAGTTGATTTCAATGTGGCATGGGAAACTCTCATCACAGTGAAAAGCAATGTATTAATTAATGTAAGACAGAAAGCTAAATAACTCATTTTAACTCATGCCATTTCAACATGGTTTTCATTTAATTATGACTGTGTAAATGTATTTACTGACCACTGAATTGATATTTCTATACATGTTAAAAAAGCTTGAGTCATAGATGACAAAGCTGCATTTTTAAATCTTTTCTAATCATAATTGAAAGTGTAAGCCTGTATCCCTGCTGTCTTTACAAACATGATATTAACAGCATCAGAACCAACATTTAATTATTGTCCAGTGTTAATCCAGCAATTGAAAGTGCTGTCAGTCAGTTTGA
This sequence comes from Oplegnathus fasciatus, assembly GCA_003416845.1. Taxonomy (NCBI): domain Eukaryota; kingdom Metazoa; phylum Chordata; class Actinopteri; order Centrarchiformes; family Oplegnathidae; genus Oplegnathus; species Oplegnathus fasciatus. The sequence goes on along the minus strand of NTHP01001274.1, from coordinate 22,068 downwards.
TATTGATGGCAGGTCCAAATTTGTGTTTTGATATTTGGTTAGCCATTTGGTTTGTTTGGATCACGGTTTTGGCCTTTAAGTAGCTTTAAAGTAAAAAGAAAAAAGATTCTCACACAGTATGACCACATGTAGTATATAAATTATATGTCTGTCTCAAACTGGATGATGTGTACACTAAGGGACATATTCAAACTTAAGACCCCATGTTTTTTTTTTATGTCTTATGCATCATTTTATATACATTTACTCCAAATTCAGTGTATCATATTTGGTATTTTGGAGACTTTTAAGATCACTACTAGAATACAAAGTTTGTGGCTTTAAGACCAAAACAAATAATTTATTTATGCTACTAACAAGTACAGTATTCTGTGCAGCTAAAGCCTGTTATAGCTTATGCATTTGTGCCAACTGTACAAAACATGCACACATACTAAACATATAAAACCTATTTCACTAAATTTGTGTGACGTATTCCTATGTTGAAATGACCCTGGCCAGTATCTTATTTCTCACAACTTGTCAAACTAGCATAAGTATAAACACAGAACAGTGTCCTGAGCATACTCTGCCCAACACAGAGCTATTCTCCAGAGATCACTGAGAGTCACTGTTATTAGTTACAGGGGAACAGAATAAACTCCTCTGGCCATGGTCACTGCAATGAAGGAAAATGCCACCCAGTGCAGAAATATTGCTCTTTTATGTGTTTTTTGTATGGCAGTGACGTGG
>NTHP01001274.1:557-13412 GCA_003416845.1 Oplegnathus fasciatus | reverse complement strand
TGTGTGAGCTGAACCTTATCAGAGATGGGGGGTAGGTTTACATGCTTTGGTGTGTGATCAGACCCCTGCTTAACTGATCTAGCTGATAGCTGCATTCGTGGTGAGTCCCTCGTAGCATTAGTGCGAGCTGTGATGAGCGTGGTCTGAGGCGGATGTGGTTTGAGTTGGGTCTGATGATGTGTGAGCTGAACCTTATCAGAGATGGGGGGTAGGTTTACATGCTTTGGTGTGGTGTGTTCAGACCCCTGCTTGTCTGGTAGGGTGTTTGGTGGACATGGTGTTGTTGTATTTTCAGACCCCAGACTAGGAGACTGCTGTGTAGACTTCTTGTCCATTTTCTTGAGCACATTTAGCAGGTAGGTCTCTTTTATTTTGTCAAGTCCTGGTTTAATCTTGGCCAACTTTCGAGATTCAACAAGAAGTTCAGCTAAAGTTGGTATCGTCTTAGGTGTTGTGGTTCCCTCTCTAATTCTGTCACAGAGGTCTCCAAAGTTTGGTAGCGGTGATGTGGGTGACGATGACTCTGGAGACTCAGGGAGCGGCGTTTGAACGTTTCTTGTCTCTGCTGTGTCTGAGCTTCCTGCCTGCTCCTGGTCAGCATTCTCCTCATGGCTGAGTGGCGTACCATCCCATTGGTCTTTCCCAAATAGGCCTACATAGCAGCCTGTGCTTGTCCACAGACAGACATTGCAGTCCAACCCCGCAGTAATTACGTTTTTACAAGCAGGGTCACACTTAACACTCACCACCCCTGTGGAGTGAGATCGCCAGGAACCCAACAGAGGAGGTGGACACAATGACACACGCCACCCTTTTATATCCTCAAATGGCCCTTTGTCTGCCCATTTTTTAAACCCAAATCTCTGAATGTCCCACAGATAAATCTTTCCGGTACTATCCCCAGTCAGTAATATCTGTTCGTTTACATCAGTCGACATGGTGGTAATGACAGCACCTTCATCATTTACCGCCCTGAACTTTCCTAACAGACCTCCTTTGCTAATAACAGACCAGGCATAGATATAGTCATCTGTAGAAGTCAGCAGTGTGGCTGTGTCACCATTAACCTCCCTGGTCTTCAGACATACAATAAGAGGGCCGATAGTCACATCAGTCTCATTCCCAGTAAGAGTTGTAGATTTTGTACGTAGAGGACTTCTCCCAGTGCCTCTGACATTCTTTTGACTCTTCTTAACAGGCAGACTCCCTGTCCGGCCTTGAGCTCTTTTGCCTGCCATGTGCGTCCGAGGGCTCTCCCTGACATTGAGCCAGTAGAGAGCCTCGGCGGTGTCAGCATCCCAGATAACAATATTTCCATTACTGGAGGCAGTAACCAGTGTAGTTTTGTGCACATCCATTGAGGAAATGTCTTTTAAATAATGATGCTCCAAAAATCTGTTGTCATATCCCTCTATGTCCAGGTCAAATATGATCTTGGAGTCCCTTCCCGACACAAACACCCTATTGTTAAAGCAGACAATACCAGTCACCTCCCTCTGCACGGTAACAGGAAGGACAGCAAGCTCTGTTCCATTATTAAAATTCCACAGTCTCACTTTCCCATCCTCGTAAACTGTGAGTAGTCTGCGCTGCGGTTCGTCAAAGGACATGGCAGTGAGCCCCACATGCTGATCGGGAGAGACTTTAAACTGCATAACAGCCTTTCCTGTTAAGAGGTCCCATACTGTCACAACACCATTTTCACAAACAGAAACGACCTGTTTGAAAATGCTGTGATAGACAGCACTGCAAATGGGCTTGTCATGTGATGTTAATGTATTTTTAAAGACATCCGTTCCTCTTCCAAAATATTTTCCGATATCTGAGTTAGCCAGGACTAACTCATTGTTGTGTATGTTATAATACACGCTGGAGATTGGGGCCTGTGGCATGTCTGTAGCATGGAAGCTTTGCCTACACAGCCAGCCATCCTCGGACCACACACGTACATTTTTATCCTCAGATAAACTGACGAATACTTTGTCCAGATGATTGAACATAATGTGGGTGATGGGTTTGACATGTCCTGTTAATGCCTGTTCGCAGGACATGGTTTTGTGGGGAAACCACACCCGCAGTAATCCGTCTGTACCTCCAGTCACCAGTCGCTCAGCCGAAGGGGAGTAATCAACACAGGTGAAAAACTCTTTCTCCCAGCTGCTCTCAAATACTTTTTTAGACACTTTGGTTCTGGGGAGCTTGGGAAGGGGAATGAGAACCATTGTCTTTGATGAACTTCCGCAGATTGCAAATGACTCAGTTGATTTAAAGTATTTGATATCATTGCATATATCATTAAATACATTGACTTTAACACATAGAAAGTCTTTAGAGGGGTTTTTCAACATGGATGATACATAAACGGTGGGATAGTCCTTCAGAGAGATTTCCTCATACGTCTCTTTGCAAAAGAGGCCGTTTTCCTTCACATTGTAGGAGACAAACACAGACAAAAAACCTTTTGTATCACCAAAGGAAAACACTGCTTTAGTGCCATCGGACCAGTAGTTCATGGTATTCACTATGTTGTCCTCTACTATTAAAGAGTAAGCCATTCGAAACTCCTCAGGGAACACCGTGCAGTGATAGAATAACACTTCCCTGTCAGAAGTGGAGATAGCCAGCTCTTTGAGTTCTGTGATGTACACCATGTCATTAACATACATTTTCTTGACGTGTGAAAAAGGAAGTCTTTTTTTTAGATTGTATAATGCAATCGTGTGTGGGTTGTCTATGCTGTTTGTCCAGAGGTTGAGGATACCATCTGAGCTGATGGAGATGTAGTGACCTGTCTGGTAAGTCCTGATTTTTCCTATTGAGACCTCAGAATCATGATCAGGTTGCCCGTCAAACACGCTGGGACAGAATAACAGACGGACAATGTTTTTACAGTGTTCAACGGCTGTTATTTTGATGGGTTTGGGAAAGCTTTGGTTTTTGTAATCCATGCTTTCCGATGCCCTATTCTTATTCAATAGGAAATCCATTAGTTCCCCAATGTCCACAGTTGTATCACAGTTTGTGTCTATCTGCATGTGGAGGGCAATTATTTCTTCTTCATTCACACTACCATACAACTTCTTCATCGCAACGCAGAATTCCTCAATGTCCAAACCTCCTCCGCCGTCAGCATCAGCCTGGCGAAATAATGCCACAATCTTGGGAATATCTTTGGCAGTAAACATTTTTTCTTTCTCTGGAAGTTCACTTCTGGTATCCATGGCATCCGTCTCAGGTAGATCGTCTGCTATTTCTGTGTGTCCATCCATGACAACTTCGATATAACCAACTACTAAGTAAGGAAGTAAGTAATTCAAATGAACAAGTTAATTTGTCTCGTGATGTGTGTTGAAATGAGACAAAGCTTTGTATAGGCAGGGCTTGTCCAGGATCAATGGATCAAAGGCAGATTCTAGAATCTTAGCCAGTCTTAACAGTTTAGGTTGTGGTAGGTTGGGGCTTAGGTCACAATGGGGTCTAACTGCCACAGACTCTTCACATTTCTCATCTTTATTATGCATATGTCAATAAAATCTGTTCACTCATCATGAAGTCTGTCCTGATTGAGAGGACCCCCCCCTCACAATCAATTAAAGAAACCTTTGTTTAAATAAGCAAATTATTCATATTTTTAAGACATAAAATAGAAACATTTAATCTTAAATCTAAAATTGTTTTTTTAATTAAACATACGAATTTTAAACCTTTTCCCCTCCTGACTGTATGATAGTTATTTTTCAATATTATTATTATTATTATTATCATGATCGCCATTATTATTATTATTATTATTGTTATAAGGGTGTTTCGCCCTCAAACCTATAACTGAGTGATAATGACCTATGGACCTGGTTTGCTCTGTTCTTTCTTTCATTAAAAAATAGGCTATATATTTTAATTTTATTTATTTTACTTGAGTAAAATGTAATTAATCAATTTAAAATGTAATTAATTTAAATGACCTAAAATGAGCAATTAATTCATTCATTCATATAATCAAACAATTTAACAGTATAATTCAGGTATATTCCAAGCTCCATATATTAGTTTATATGCAGGAACTGTGCTTTGTTTCAGCAGTTGCACATCAGGTTGAGGTAACTGTGCAGGAGAACAGGATTGCAGTTTCTGAAAGGGGCCGTTAGTAATGAATATAAACGATGTACTCACTTTTAGAGATAAAATAATCCGTAAAACTTGGACTTATTTTTAAGCCAGACATAATGCAATGTTTGTTGAAGCTGTAGGCCTAAATGTGTTAACAGCAAGTTAACCTACATTTCTCTTTTTATCAAGAACAACCAAGGGCAAAAAATTCCTTAATGTTTAATGTTATTTAATGTTGTATAATGTTTATGTTTACTTCATACTTCTACTCCACTACATTTCAGAGGCAAATGTTGTACATTTTACTCTACTATATTTATTTGATAGCAATAGTTACCAGTTACTTCAGACATCAAGGTTTTACATCTAAAATATTTGTTCAGTTAATAGAATACGATGCATTGGTAAAGATTAAACCACCCAGCAGTATATAAAGTATACTATAGTAGTACTTTAGTACTTTAACCTCAGTAAGATTTTGAACACAGACTTTAGTTTAGTAATTTTACCTAAAGATATCGGTACTTTTACTTATTCTACTACTGCCCAGTACAAACAAAAATGATATCATCATTGGTTACACTTACTTAAATATAGACTCTGAAAGTTCATTTTCCAGTTGGTGAGTGAAATTTAATCATGCAGTATTTACCTGTGAAAAAAGATAATGTGTCTCCCCACATACTTTGTTAACTCCTTTCATCTTTTCTTTCTTATTCCATCCATTTTTTGTCGCATTTAGATTCGTCCAGATCCTATGGACTGCTGGGACGTCTTCTTCTGTGCCATGTAAGTAATTTGAATTTCATATTTTGCCATATATATGTGNAGGAGCCATTTCTGGAAACACGGGAGAGAAGAACGATCCTTGCAGGGAGAAAGCAGAGGGTGGGATTCACTACAAGGTAACATTGTGATTTAAGGGAAAGTGTTCCCACCCTTGAAATGAGCACCCTCTCCGCTTTCCCCTTCCCTTCCCGCCCCTCTCTGCACCCCTACACACACCTCCCCGGCTTATTATCTGAGATTTGTCAAAATACATTTCACACTAACAGGTATTTTTCAGCCTTCAAAGCCAGTTTTGATCTGCTTGACAAGCCAAAGCAGCTCAAATTCTGTGAAATCAGCAAAGCCAGCCAGGCCTCCCTTTTTTTCTCCAAGCCGCTCTAAACACGCCTCTTCCTGTGCTACAGAGGACTTAAGCTAAATTAATCAAAGCCTGCATGTTACCTGCCATACTTTGAAGTGGTAATTGCAAAATTACTCTGTGTGCTGATCTGGCATTGCTGCCTCCTGGTCCGCCCCTGCCATTGTGCCTCCGCTGCGGCCTTTTGTTGTTGTGATGTTATTGTTGAGGTAGTTAGAAGCCTATGAACAAGCCTCCATCTGTCACACACATACACACATCCTCCCCTCCTGCCTCTCTGCTCTATCCCTCCAAGTCTTTATTCTTACTAACCTCCTTCTACTGATGTACAAGAGGCTCTTCAGATCACCATTAATCAGTGATGACCTGTTAAATAAATGAGTTTGTTGATATGAGGTTTTATTTCTTTGCATTAACTACAGTAAATTCAATTCAAGTAAAAACTACATTCACGTTGTCCAGGCAGGGAGGAAGAGGGAAAAGGGAAGAGAAAGCGAAAATACAAAGCAACAGGTTAGTTTGTGCGTCTGGGAACTGGCGTATGTGTTCACAGAGCTATATTTTATTTATGATAATATACTGTATCTAATTATACAAGATCATTTTAGGACCTAGGTGAAAGAACTGTTTAGGGAAAACTGCTTTTAATGCTGGCACACTAAACATTTATGTTGTTACTTTGTAGATATTACAATACATTTGGCAATAATAGCAATGCTGTTGGACTTTAAAAGTAGTGTATATGGTTTGGCAGGGGCATATTTTGAGTTCTGGTATTGGGCTGGTTTTATCGGCCGTTGGGCTGATTTTGTCACACGGACCTGGCAACCCTGCTTCCTCCTTATTTCTGTGGTAATGTTGAAGAGATTTGGAAAAGGACAGATAGGATGGTTGCTGATGTATTTTTATGATGACATGAGTTATTGTTAGCCAGAAAAGATCATGGCTAACGTCGCTTTAATTTTATATTATGTCTGTAAGGCTACGTGCTGCCCCTAAATAACTTCTGGTGTTATTTATTTATATATATATGTATATACACGATGTCTAGCATCCCAACGGTAAAAGTTACCTTAGTAAAAGTTATCATTTGCTGATCCCCAGACGGGGAAAAGGGGACACATACCCAGCAGTGCAGGAGCAATGCTGACTGATAGTCTTGTCACCCTCGGTCTCTCCCTCAATTCGCGTCGTTTTGCCTCATTCATAAAAGCTGTGAATATATCCTTCCATCGCATACTGTAGTCCTTGCTGTCGGCTTCTTGAAGCTGTATTGCCTGAGGCCCAGATACTATCTAATAAAAACCGCGGCACCCGGCTAAACGGAACTGGCGTCGCCATGTTTCTTATTGTCAAACCTGTACTGTAACTAGTAACAGTAACTAAGGGGGGGCGGGACTTAGGATCGGTCAATTGGTCTTTGATGTCATAGTATATCTATGACATCACTAGATGTGACATTACGTCATCACGTCAGTACGTCATCAAAACGTCCGCCAGCTTACCTGGGTCTTGTTTGTGCAGCACCCTATTGCGCAACTAAAAGGACCCAAGAGACCAGGGAGGCTGGCATCACTTTCTACATGTCAGTATGAGTAGATTGATTTTTTACATATGGGCCAACTAAAACTACAAAAAGTTAGTTAACTAGGTAACTGTACCGTTAGCTACCAAGCAACAGACCAGCTGAGTTCTAAGTCAAAGTTATTAATATTATCCGAACATTTGACCGCTGAGCAACTGATTCCAGCCAATCATGTGTAAAGTAAACAAACAACATTTCAATGACAAGAAGAAGTGCTCGTCTTCAATCCTAAATCCCATTTCATAATAACATTATCTCAAGACAAATCCAGCAAACCAGCTAGGTTACAATCTATACAGAAAGTGAAGCCCAGGTAAATCAACACAACAATAACGTTAGCCACGTTATTTTTAAATATGCCTTACAAGATGGCACTACAGATGACAGCGTCGGTACTGCGCTCTCTAGTACTTTTTGTGTTTTTGGTCATTTGTTTAGTTTTCTGCTCTCCCTCTCTGGTCACTTTCACCACAGAGGAACTCTTAAACATCGGACTATCAGCTGGTCAAACTTTTTCTCCGGTTTTCATTGAACCGGAAGGTTTTTCCGAGCTTTTAGTCGGAGCAGCAGCAGCTGTCTACAGGATATGCCGGAGACGCCAATGAGGGAAACAAACAGGAGCGCTTGTTAAACTGCGACATTGCAAGGCGACAGCGGGGACTACGGACTGCACTCCCGTCAATACACCTGGCGAATGTCTGCTCTCTGACCAACAAGATGGACGAGCTGCTGCTCCTCAACAGAACAAACACGGACTTTTACAGATCTGCCGCCCTGTGCTTTACTGAAACCTGGCTTGGTGAGCACATCCCGGATAGCTCACTCCATCTGCCGGGCTTCCAACTCCTCCATGGGGACCGCACGGAGCTATCGGGGAAAACAAGGGGAGGCGGAATCTGTTTCTACTTAAACGAAGGTTGGTGTACAGATGTCACAGTGTTGAAGAAGTCATGCAGTCCTCACTTAGAGACTCTTTTCATAAACTGCAAACCATTTTATTCACTGCGGGAGTTCTCCTCTTTCATTCTGGTCGGTGTTTACATCCACCCTCAGGCCTGTGACTGAGACGTTACAACACCTGGCTGACCAGATAACAGATGTGGAGCGAAAACATCCAGACTCTCTGCTCATGGTTTTGGGGGATTTTAACAGAGCAAACCTCAGCCATGAACTTCCTAAATACAGACAGCATATTAAGTGTCCCACCAGGGATTCAAACATTCTGGACCACTGCTACACAACTTTAAAGGACGCCTATCGCTCTGTTCCCCGGGCAGCTTTGGGACTCTCTGATCACTGTCTGGTTCACCTCATCCCGACCTACAGGCAGAAACTAATATCTGCTAAGCCTGTGGTAAAGACTGTGAGGAGATGGACCAACGAGGCAAAGCTGAAGTTGCAGACTTGCTTTGACTGCACTGATTGGAGTGTTATTGAAGCTGCAGCTACAGACCTGGATGAGCTCACCGACACTGTGACATCTTACATCAGTTTTTGTGAGGACATGTGTGTGCCAACAAAAACCTTCTGCACATACAACAATAACAAACCCTGGTTTACTGCAAAACTCAGTCAGCTTCGTCAGGCCAAGGAGGAGGCCTACAGAAGTGGGGACAGGATTCTGTACAACCAGGCCAGGAACACACTGACGAAGGAGATCAGAGTAGCAAAGAGGAGCTACACTGAAAAGCTGATAAAGAGCTTTTCAGCTGATTCGGCGTCGGTGTGGAGGGCCCTGAAAGACATTACAAACTACAGGAGACCATCCCCCCACACTGTGGAGAACCATCAACTGGCTGACGACCTGAATGTGTTTTATTGCAGGTTTGACAACCTCACATTCACACCCCTCACCTGCTCTGACTCTGACATCAAACAACCACCTACACCCCCTGCCANGCCACCCCCTCACCCCTCCCCACTGACCCCCCACCTGCACTCAGGATCTGTGAAGAGGATGTGTGTCAGCTCTTTCAGAGACAGAAGATCAGGAAGACGCCAGGACCAGGTGGCGTGTCTCCCTCCTACCTGAAAGTCTGTGCTGACCAGCTGGCGCCCATCTTAACTCAGATCTTCAACAGATCTCTGGAGCTGTGTGAAGTCCTCTCTTGCTTCAAACGCTCCACCATCATCCTGGTCCCCAAGAAACCCTCCATCACTGGATTAAATGACTACAGACCCGTCGCCCTGACATCTGTGGTCATGAAATCCTTTGAGAGACTGGTGCTGGCCCACTTGAAGGACATCACAGGCCCCCTGCTGGACCCCCTGCAGTTTGCTTACCGGGTGAACAGGTCAGTGGATGATGCAGTCAACATGGGACTGCACTACATCCTGCAACACCTTGACTCCCCAGGGACATATGCAAGGATCCTGTTTGTGGACTTCAGCTGGGCGTTCAATACCATCATCCCAGACATCCTCTGCTCCAAACTCACTCAGCTCACTGTGCCAGCCCCCACCTGTCGGTGGATCACAAGCTTCCTGACAGACAGGAAGCAGCAGGTGAAGCTGGGGAGCATCACATTCAACACCCGGACAATCAGCACTGGTGCCCCCCAGGGGTGTGTGCTCTCCCTCCTGAAGTTTGCAGACGACACAACGGTCATCGGCCTCATTTGGGACGGTGACGAGTCTGCATACAGAGGGGAGGCTGAACGGCTGGCCCTCTGGTGTGGTCAGAACAGTCTGGAGCTGAACACGCTCAAAACTGTGGAGATGACAGTGGATTTCAGGAGGAGCCCCCCAACACTGCCCCCCCTCTCCATTCTGAACAACAATTTGTCTGCTGTGGAAACCTTCCAGTTTCTGGGATCCACAGGGATCCTGGGATCATCTCCCAGGATCTAAAGTGGGAGTCCAACATAGACACCATCAGGAAAAAGGCCCAGCAGAGGATGTACTTCCTGCACCAGCTCAGGAAGTTCAACCTGCCTCAGGAGCTGCTGATCCAATTTTACACCGCCATTACTCAGTCCGTTCTCTGCACATCCATCCCTGTGTGGTTTGGATCAGCCACCAAACAGGACAGGAACAGACTACAACGGACAGTCAGGACTGCAGAAAGAATCATCGGTGCAGAACTGCCCTCCATACAGGACTTTTACAGGTCCAGAGCCAGGAAACGGGCAGAAAACATCACTGCAGATCCATCACACCCTGGACATAACCTGTTCGAACTTCTCCCCTCTGGGAGGTGCTACAGAGCTCTGTATGCCAAAACAACGAGACACATGAACAGTTTCTTTCCTCAGGCTGTCACTCTGATGAACAGTTAACACCAGTCACAGAGTGTCAAGAATGATCCCTGTGCAATAACCCAGTGACACAAACATTCACTGGACCTGTAAATAATATATTACTATTATATATTGTCATTGTTTAAATATACACTGTTTTTATCATGTAAATATCATCACTCAAACACAAAACTATGCACGCTGTGTATACTGTGTATACTGTCATATCCACCTACCTCATGTGTATAAAGCTACCTGTTACAGTAATCATATTTATTTCAGCATCCTTTGCACTCTTACTGTCTACACTTGCTATTGTTGTTTTCTTTTGTTTTTGTTATATAGTATATATATACTTTTTTTATATATATTTATACCTGTACATAGTAGTTTAATGTTGTCGAGCTTGTTGTCTTTTGTCGGTTTTAAGCTGAATGTAAGTCTATTTCTGTGTATGTACACTGAGAGCAAAAAAAAACAGAGTCAAATTCCTTCTANAACAGGTCAGTGGATGATGCAGTCAACATGGGACTGCACTACATCCTGCAACACCTTGACTCCCCAGGGACATATGCAAGGATCCTGTTTGTGGACTTCAGCTGGGCGTTCAATACCATCATCCCAGACATCCTCTGCTCCAAACTCACTCAGCTCACTGTGCCAGCCCCCACCTGTCGGTGGATCACAAGCTTCCTGACAGACAGGAAGCAGCAGGTGAAGCTGGGGAGCATCACATTCAACACCCGGACAATCAGCACTGGTGCCCCCCAGGGGTGTGTGCTCTCCCTCCTGAAGTTTGCAGACGACACAACGGTCATCGGCCTCATTTGGGACGGTGACGAGTCTGCATACAGAGGGGAGGCTGAACGGCTGGCCCTCTGGTGTGGTCAGAACAGTCTGGAGCTGAACACGCTCAAAACTGTGGAGATGACAGTGGATTTCAGGAGGAGCCCCCCAACACTGCCCCCCCTCTCCATTCTGAACAACAATTTGTCTGCTGTGGAAACCTTCCAGTTTCTGGGATCCACAGGGATCCTGGGATCATCTCCCAGGATCTAAAGTGGGAGTCCAACATAGACACCATCAGGAAAAAGGCCCAGCAGAGGATGTACTTCCTGCACCAGCTCAGGAAGTTCAACCTGCCTCAGGAGCTGCTGATCCAATTTTACACCGCCATTACTCAGTCCGTTCTCTGCACATCCATCCCTGTGTGGTTTGGATCAGCCACCAAACAGGACAGGAACAGACTACAACGGACAGTCAGGACTGCAGAAAGAATCATCGGTGCAGAACTGCCCTCCATACAGGACTTTTACAGGTCCAGAGCCAGGAAACGGGCAGAAAACATCACTGCAGATCCATCACACCCTGGACATAACCTGTTCGAACTTCTCCCCTCTGGGAGGTGCTACAGAGCTCTGTATGCCAAAACAACGAGACACATGAACAGTTTCTTTCCTCAGGCTGTCACTCTGATGAACAGTTAACACCAGTCACAGAGTGTCAAGAATGATCCCTGTGCAATAACCCAGTGACACAAACATTCACTGGACCTGTAAATAATATATTACTATTATATATTGTCATTGTTTAAATATACACTGTTTTTATCATGTAAATATCATCACTCAAACACAAAACTATGCACGCTGTGTATACTGTGTATACTGTCATATCCACCTACCTCATGTGTATAAAGCTACCTGTTACAGTAATCATATTTATTTCAGCATCCTTTGCACTCTTACTGTCTACACTTGCTATTGTTGTTTTCTTTTGTTTTTGTTATATAGTATATATATACTTTTTTTATATATATTTATACCTGTACATAGTAGTTTAATGTTGTCGAGCTTGTTGTCTTTTGTCGGTTTTAAGCTGAATGTAAGTCTATTTCTGTGTATGTACACTGAGAGCAAAAAAAAACAGAGTCAAATTCCTTCTATGTGTACACATACCTGGCCAATAAAGCTGATTCTGATTCTGAAACTTCTCTTGAGCTCTCCTCATGGAAGGTCAGAGGTCAGGCTCTGCTGCAACAGCATACTTTGGTGGGTTTGAGTACCATGCTTAAGAGCACCTCAGTAAGGCCATTTTTTAAGGATGAAGTACGGTCTAAAGAACTTCAGTTGTCTTTCCGCCTGCTATCATCTTGATAAAACAAAATTAAATTAAGTCTTACATACGGTGGCCCTGAGAGCTCAAGGCACAGCAACTGAAGAAAACACATGCAAAAACACAAAACACAAGCAAATTAAGAAAACATCTTCATCAATGTGACAACACATGTGCAGCATTTAGAAAACGCGCTGCAAATAGAAAAATGCAGCAAATAGAAAAACGCTACAAGTCACCCAGGCAACAACAGAAACTTTGGAAACTTCTTCTGTTGTTTAATGGCGGTTGGCAAACAGCTTTCAAATGCATTACCGCCACCTTCTTGATTGGAGTGTGGAACAGAATGGCTATTGTACATTTACATCTTTTTTTCTCCTGTTAACTGTGGAAACTGTTTCCGGGGCACAATTCATAGTTTTCACGTGACATCACACCCTTATAGGAATGCCCACCTGGAGGGCAAAACAAGGCTGTCTTCCGCTGCCCGCCAGTTAGTTTTACCTGGTTTAGCCAAAATGCCAGATAGTTGTTGTTCAATCAGATGCACAAACCAACGAGGAGACAAGCCTGGTTGTGATTTGGTTGTGAATCCCGCCCGAGGATTGATTTGATTTATGTCATAAGATATGGTCTTAACCTAACGTTAACCATTACTGCCC